>CM034155.1:347795848-347815729 GCA_019776745.2 Taxus chinensis | reverse complement strand
TAAGATTGTATTGGTGCAAATATCATTTCCAATCGTTTATGGTATTCATATAGCCCCCTTTGATTATTTATTTATTTATTAATTATCTTGTGTAGTTATAAGTCTTTTGCTAGGTCAGTGCACTTGAAAAAGAATCTAAGTCCAAAAGGTTTTGGTAAACTACATGTTTATGATAAAAGAGTCATTGTTCTCTTCGAAATTTATCCATGTGACCCTTGGTCTACCTTATTCACATTTTTTGATAGTCATATATCAGTTTGTTTATTTGTGTGTCAATAGTGTTCTAATATGAGTTCAACTCATCTAGAGATGCACATGTACCCTACTTAATCTACATAATATAGAAAAGTAATATTGTTTGAAAATGAGTTAATTCTAGAGAATTCAAGTACTCATTGAAGCATGTAATTTTAATACTAGATATACATTACAATGGTTTTGTAGTGAATAAACTATAGCAATTATTGGAATGTCATTCACATTACTATATGCTATTGATGGACTTGTTAAATATCAAGAAAGATTAGTATATTTGATAAAATGAAAACCCCAAAACATATTATTGTTTCCTTATGGTTTAAACTTCAGCATCCCATTTAGGGAAAGCTAAAGAAGTACATTTTACCATTGATTGTAATGAAGTTTTAGAAACTTGAGAGAGTTTTTGGACCCCTCGTTTATGGAAAATCTAATCGTAATAACATATTTTGAATTAAAGTGCACAATATTACTTGGAATGTCAAGTGTATGGTTTAGGTATGCTTGAGATGTCAAGTGTACAATATACACTTGTTGGTTCTAATAAATGTAAGTTTTCTAGTTTTCCCGTGTCTCATAAAAATCAATTGTAATATAATATTTTGACGATCATCTTCTTGTCACTTCCCAAGAACATGATAAATCTAAACTCTATCCTGGATGATCATCTTCTTGTCACTCCTATGAACATGATAAATCTAAACCCTATGTACTAGATATTTCTTTATTGATTTGGTTTTGAAAACTAATCAAATGTTATTTACTGTTCTACACCCATTTTAACCCTAATCAAATGTTTATAGATATTGATATTGCAAATAGATAGAAATATATCTATTCATAATAGACTAATCAATTTATTAAGTGATTTATTCTAATTTAATATTTGCCCATTACATTTATAAACTCATAATTATAAGAAAACATATTTTTAAAAAAATATTCTAAATTGTTTCCCTAAAAGAAGTCGCTCACGAACACATGATGTTAACTCATTTAGAATGTATGTCCCTAGACAAAGTACTAACTCCATTGACTCTCCAATAAGAAATAATTATTAATGAACGAACTCATGAGCAAATGTTTTAGAGCCTTGTCATATGTTAAATTAGAGATGTTTGTATTGAAAAAGTAAAATTTGAAGTGTTCATTCTATTTTTTTTAAAGTTTTCTTACGATATATTTTTGTCCATTGTAAAGGTAAACATGGTTTCCATTTGGAGATTGGAAATTCATGGAGTGTTGAATAGCTCCGAAAATCTTGCATGTTCATTGTTCATAATATACAACCCTAATGGAAGCAAGATAGTAGAAAGAGGTACAATTTTCACAAATGCCACTATGACCTTCCACTAGGCTAAGTATAGGGCCTTGATATTGGGTCTTGAGGAAGCGATACACCACGATGTTCAGAAAATTTTTGTGTTTTATCACGATATGATTGTTGTGAAACAAATGACTGGTGTATAGTAATATAACAATGTAAATCTTTCAATTCTTTGAGTTCAAGCGCTAGAGAGTGTATCTTGCTTTGTGAAATGTTCATACGTGCATGTAAAAGTTAATAGAGGTAGGTTAGATGTATGTCAAGTGTCTAGGGACACTATAAACCAAGAAGTGGTAGCTTTTCTAACACTTGCCATGGAAGGCATTTCAATATGATACATGTACACATTGTATTTCCTTTTTGCGTAATGGTAGACATACATTATTTATTAGATTATGAATAACAAATATTATTTGAATTGTCTCCAGCGTATATATTATATATATTTTGGATAATATGATGATACATCGTATAATATTGGTTGAAAAAATGGGCATTTTGGATACATCATGCTTAATCCTATCTTGTCTTGTAACACACTTGCAATTCACATTTCATGTTTACTTTGGAAACATCTAGAGACGAGTATCTAGTTTTGAAAAATTATATGTGCGGATAACTTCGTCACAAATCATTTATTGTGCACAATTTTCTCTATATGAATAAATAAGTTCATGCAGCATTTGTTTCAGTTTAACTTATTTTACAATGCGTCGCTTCAATGATGGTTATGACAACACACATGAACAAAACATGCAGAAGATTGGCGACATGGGTCGATCCATGTTCAAAATCCGTTCTTATGTTTTCGGGGAAGACATAAATAATGAGACGGTAATATATAAATTTGTAAACATTAATTGTTTGTTGTAACAATGTACCTAATGTCATTTGTTGGGATAACAAGTATGAAATTACTATCTTTTCACACAGGTTTCTTCACATTCCATGATGGTAATATTCAATTATATGAATATTGCTTTTTTTGTAAAATGCTTAACATTTTATGTTGGGCTAATATTTATGCACTTGTACTCCCTAGATATAAGCACCTTCACATCAAATGACGCGTACGCGTTTCACAAGCATTATAGAGGAAGAAAAGGGAGATGATCCTCCAACAGTTGATGATGATATGTCAGATGGTCCTTCCGAGCCCATTCTCTCAGATATTCATGAGCCACCCATAGAGTATAGAACATAATATGTTAATGGTCGTATTCATTATGTCTGTCAGCATGGATCATGTGTTGTTAGTGGGGATGTTAGGTTTTCTGAGTTGTATAGACTAAATCGACATCACCAAGTAGAAAAAAATCTTCCCTCTATGGAACCTTGTAAGCTTGGTCATAAGCATACGGGGAAATGAACACCTATCTCTCAAGATAGAAGCAGGGCATATGTGCAAAAGAGGGAGGCGAATGTGAACTATGTCCTGAGGCAATTCTACTTGCAATGGAGGAGGAGGGTTATCAATCGAGTTTGAAAAAAAAAATGCAAATATCGATTCAAGGAGTTGAATCAAGAAGGAAATAGGGAGGTGGATGATGCAATGCTTGCCTATGATTCAACAGAGATGCGAAAGGTGAGAGAGGAACATTGGTTGAGAGCGAGAGGAAATAAAAAGTTAAATATCAGAGCAGAGGTAAATTAAGATTAGTATAGTATTTAATATATTATGTTTGGTTGGAAATCAAAAATTTAATATTCTGTCATGAACATGAAGCTAGAGAAGAGGGTTGAACAAGTAGCAGAAATGTTGACCCCCTACGAATGATAACGTAAGTAATTATTGGTCTTTCGTAAGTAAGGATAGAATGTAGTTTTTGTTTATTTGTGTATATACTAACTATAGGCGTGCGTAGGATTATGAAATTACCTTATGTCAACTCCTATGCCGATAGAGAGAATCTATTCATAGTGCAAAATAGAGAGAGGTAAAAACCACTTAACACACACTTGAAAAATGTATGTTGCCTTATGTTGTTGACACTTAAATTGTCTTGATAACTCGATTGTTGTAGGTGGACGTTTGTGATAACACACCCCATTCTCAATTAGCATGTGATCTCGATCTTATTGGAAAGATAGCTTCACGTGAGGTAAGAGAGGCGAAGAAGAAAAATCTCGGAGTTACAACTTCTTTTCCAGTTAAGGAGAGAGAGAGAGAGGGTGATGAGGGGACAAATGAGGAGAGGGGCAAAAACACCGTTTTTTGACAGTACGAAAGAGGGTGGAGCTAGAATGGAAAGTTATTGAATGTTCTCATTTGATTTTTTGTATTCTTTTTTTGGTGAAATTAAGAAAAATTTATTAATGCAATTGAGATCGCCATTATTCTAGGATTTTCCTGACGAGGTGGAAGTCAGGTTAATGTGATGATATGGTTATTATGAGAGGAGTGGTTTGTGATAGTAGCCCGCATGTGAAGTGTCATGGCATCACAATCATAAATAATCATTGTCAAAGTGATTATTTATGAGGCCATTATTCCCAATTCTCCATTTCCCTACCCTAATACATTTGCAAACACTTTGGCAAAGTGTGTCAAAGGGTTTGCAATTTGGGATCTTAGGGATATCAAACTTGACACTCGTGAAGAGGCAAGTAGATGTAATGGATGATTTAATTTAATTATGTGTTTAACTGAGAGATTCATCTGCGTTGAATTATTTACTATATGGTTGGATTTCAAGATGATGTGGTACAGGTTGAGACAATGTGCCATACTCGGATAAAGACATCGGATGCCCCACCCATTCTTGGCGTCACACCAAATTCTATTCATAGAAATGAGAAGAAACGTATTATATTTTATGATGGAGTATTGTTTGTCGCTAACACTAGGAAGTGAAGGAGATGAAACAATTTATTGTATAACATTGATTGCAAGGAGCTGGATTACTATATGTGTGTACATGATGATGATGTTTACTTTAATGTGTTTGAGGTGTATGATTTAGTATTGCATTATTGATATATTGAATATGGTTTTTGGTTATGGGTTACATAGAGTTATCCATTTACGTTCTAATTATAGTGCATTAGATGGTTTTTATTCTTGTTATGTGACATTCCATTTACTGTATAAATGATGATGTTGTCACTGTGTATCTGGTTAATGTATTAATGTGACTATGCATTGGGGATTATGGTTTATGGTATGTGGTTAAATAGTTGTGTTCTTCTTCCTTGTATGTCTACTTGGGTTTGACATGTTCAACAATTTATCATAGATAATTCACAATTTTACTTTCAAATTTTGTGTAGTATGGATTACAGTTCGTGGTTTATGGTTACATAGTTGCATTCTTCATCCATGTATGCATACTTGGGTTTGATGTGCTTATGAAACTTTCGTATATATTTCATCCATGATAATATTTTGTTAAGTATAAGTTAAGTGCATTATTTCCTTTCTAATTATGTTTGAATGGTAACATATAATAATCAATTATTTTAATACAGGTTTATTTAGATGGCAAGACAAAAAAAGACTGGAAAGTGCAAGGATTTGCTAGTGCAAGAACCAAATGATTATGAAACATTCGATAGGGACACTTATGCGTTCAAAAATAATGCAAAGAGCTCTACAAACAAAGATGTCAGTGCTACACAAGAAGATGAGCCTTCCCCGTCAGTTTGTATGGATTTAGAAATGAAACTTGTAACAAAGAAGAAAAAGATGTATCAAAACCAATGTGAAAGATTTGCATTGGAAAATTTATATTTTACGAAAAAAATAAGGAAATATTGGACGAAATAGGAGAAATTGTCTCAAGGAAGATGGAGTTGGAGCTTGAGGTTCAGGAGTTATAACTGGAAATTAAGAATTGGGAGACAATGTGTGAAGTAGACAAAAAAGTGTTTGCAAATCAAGTAGAAAACTTTAATACCATTCTTAAAATACATGAAGATCAGAAGGAAGTATGGAAGAAGATGTACATGCAGGCTTAGGTGATAATTGAGGAAAAAACACCAGGCGCTCCCACCCAAGACAATGACAACAAATGAATATACCGGTCATACAACCTTTGAGATGAAAATATGCTTGTTAAACACATATTGAACTTATATATTTGACATCAATGTGTTATTGTACTTTTATATTTCACTTACATATTTAACAAATTTTACTTATATATTTGACATATATGTATAGATATTGATTATGTGGTATGCACAAAATTAGTTATATTTAATAAATTTTTCCTTTGTAGCATAATAGATGATATGGATAGATGTATGTGGTTACATTATAATTATTAGGTGTATGTGATTTTACACTAATATGGTTTTTTTTCAGTTGATGTTATGATGTGCACATTAATTAGCATTTAGATAATGTATATGAATTGTTATATCTGGTATGTGATGTGATGAATAAAGAAGAGCATATGGTTACTTGGTTGGTTGAATGCTATTAACGATAATAAAAATTCACTATTCTTAACAATTAGTCCTAGAGACTTTTTGGTTCATTATGCTATTGCTCTAGGTTTGCATACAACTAAATTGATTTTAGTAAACGGTGCTTTAGATGCACATGGTTCCAAGTTAATGCCTTATAAGACAGATTTTGGTTATAGTTTTCCTTGTGATGGTCCAGGATGGGGTGGTACTTGCGATATTTCGGCTTGGGATGCTTTTTATTTGGCAATTTTTTGGATGTTGAATACCATTGGGCGTAAGAAAAGGGGAGTTTGTGCTTAGAAGAAAAGTGTGATTAGAAGACAAGTGTATATATGTGTGATGAGGTTGTTACTTTAATGTGTTTGACGTTTACGATTTAGTATTACATTCTTGTTAAATTGAATATGGTTTGTGGTTCTGTTTATAGCGCATTAGATGGTTTTTATTCTTGTTATGTCATATTCAATTTATTGTATAAATGATGATGTTGTCACTGTGTATATGGTTAATGTATTAATGTGACTATGGATTATGGATTATGATATATGGTATATGGTTACAATTATGTTTGAATGTTAACAAATATTAATTGGTTGTTTAAATACAAGTTTAATTAGATGGCAAGACAAGAAGGTTGGAAAGCACAAGGCCTCACCAATGCCAGAACCAAAAGATTATGCAAAATTCTATAGTGCTAGTACTAGTGTGCTTGGAAAGATTGTAGAGAGCCCTACAAATGAAGATGTTAAAGTTGAACAAGAAGATGAGTCATCCTCGTCATTTCGTATGGAAATAGAAATGAAACTTTCAATGAACAAGGCAAAGTTTTATAAAATCGAGCATGAAAGACTTAGATTGCAATATTTAAAATTGTAAAAAAAAAGAATTATTGGACCAATTACTAGATGCTTCCTTAAGAAAGATGGAGTTGGAGCTTGAGGATCAAGAGTTGGAATTGAAAATTAAGAATTGGGAGACGACATGTGAATCGAATAAAAAATTGTTCGAAAATCAAGTAGCAAGATTTAATTATGTTTTTAAAATTCACGAAGGTCATAAAGAATTATGGAAGAAAATGTACATCTTAGCTAAGGCGTCGACTAAGAAAAAAGTACCAGTTTCTCACACTGAAAACTGTCCAAGTGACCTTTGACATAAAATATGACTTTGTAATAAAATGACACTATCCATGTGACCTTTGACATAAAAAAATGTTGGTTAAACACATATTTTAGTTTTTAAAAGAATAAATAATAATTAAACCATCAAAATATAATAAAGTATTAGAAGGTTTTAAAATCAAATATCAAGATTTAAATTGGAATAAGATTTAAAATGTGTAAGTATTGTGAATGTTACTTCTAGTTAATGTACATATTATAGAGAATTCAAATTTCAAGTACTCATTAAAGCATGTCATTTTCATACTACATATACATTACAATGGATTTTTAGTGAGTAAACTATAACACTTATTGGAATGTCATTCATAATAATATATGTTATTGATGGACTTGTTAAATGTCTGTGGGTTTGGCATCTTCATGTAATTTTCTTTCAACTTGTGCATATATTGATGAATGGTTTGATATTAGTTTAAATGTGTGTTACCATTCATTAAGACTACAAAATTGTTTTCGTTGCTTCAAGTCTAACTTCTCATCTTCTCATAGTTTTTTTACAGTGTTATAAAAATTTGATGCGAAGGATTTTCCATTTCAAAAAAATGTTTTGGTTTTCAAGAATTTTACAAAAATAATATTGGTTATTTCAATGTAATTCATTATTATCATCCAGTCTTATAAGAGATAATTAGTATTTGCTATGGTTACTCTAAATTTGGTGTAAATGTATAAATGGTTTGCCTAATATTATGATTTTATCACATTGTATCCACTGTAATATGGGCTCCACACATTGTATCGTACTCGTTGTCCAACCACTGACAATTATAGTATGCGATATACATCCTCTAGTGTCACCATCATCTCCCCTATGGGAAACCATAATGTGCACATATCGGCACACCACCTATCACATAATGCAGTCAACATGTGCATATTATGGGGCACATCCCCCATCCATGCCATATGACACAGGATGACACGGTCCATCACATCCCAATCATCATTTGCCAAACCCAATCGAGTAATGTATTTAAGTTTCGACTACCACTAAACTCCCTCGAGTGGATATCCTTCTGCAAAAAACCAAACAACAAACACCACATTAGCACACCTCCCATAGTCAAATACAACAATTCAAGATATTAGAAACACATTCCCTAGAATTATCCATCAAATCAAACATTTATGGACCAGGGCACCCGAATGATGGATTGAGGTGCCCCAGAGCAAGACACTAGCTCTCAGCTCTGGGATCTCTAGTCCCATGGGTCACTAGTGCCCTCACCACTCTTGTCCGAGTCCCAAATGCTGAGAAATCCAAAAACCCTAAATTTTAAAAAATTAAACCAAAATACCTAGTACACCCTACATTTTTACAAAAATAACACACTTACCAACTCCGCAGTAGTGTGTGACACCACCGCAATTGCCACTCTCTCAAACTAGCTAGGACATAATGGTCTCACTTGAGGCATCTCTACTCACTTTGTATACACTCTCAAACTCGCGTAAAATACAAATGAAGTGATAAGTTACCTTTTCACTTCACTATTTATAATCATATTACAAATGCCACTGTTACTATGGTCTATATTTAGTGCTCCTAACCATGACTAATACACACAACACTGTTTCGCTCATATCTTGAGTGTTTTTGCTCCGATTTAGACCCAGTTTGCGGCATTCTTTTCAAAATTCTTCCTACCACCATATGGTCTATGTTACACACACATTATATTCCTTCGCCAAACTTGTATATCCACCGTGTGTATGTTTTAACCTCTTGTCATTACTTTCTGCTTAGAGTCTGTTCTTGTTCATCACTCCCTCTTTTTCCAAAAGGGGGGACATATTATTGGGGGTCCCCTTAAAATCCCCCCTTATGTCACACACTTACTATTACATAAATACCACTGGGTATGTCATTTTATATATGGATCTTGCGTAGTAAAAGTATTCACTATTAACCAATCCTTTGATCTTGTTATTGGTTAGTCAGGTGTCATTGTTGTTTTTTATAGTTCAATCGTCATTTGTCTCTACAGTTTTGGGCATCTTTTAGGGTGTCTCAAGTGTCATAATTTTCTCAGTTGTCATCTTTAGGTCTCCAATGGGGTGCCTAAGGTTACACTAGGGCATCTCGGGGTGCCCTAGCCCATGATTTTAGGCGTCCGTATCATCGTAATTTGTGGTCTTAATTTCTTTGTTCAAGGTCGGTCCTAACGGTTACCCCGTGTATTCCCCTAGGTCATAATTGAGAGTTTCAGGTCACTAGTGTCAAAATTTGAACAAGATATCCTTATATAAACATAACATACTCACTACATTATGGGTGGACATCTCACTATCAAGGGCAATTATCTACTAAGGCAAGGGATTGCATTTGGGCATCTTCAACATATGCACCACACACTACATAGGGAGAAAGGGTTGTATTCTTTCCATTCCATCCACCATTTACATTTTACATCTAGTTATTTCCCCCTATTATTGTTACATTGGCGCTAGGGTACCCTAGGCACAAAATTGCACACACACACGCACATATAACTACATTGGGTCTGAAATGTAGTGCAATGCTCAGTCGTAAGGCCACTAGTTTGGCAGCTGAGGTCAGTCTGACCTATTCATATGCATTTTAATTTTTAGGAATTGATGCTTTGGATAGGGTTTTACAGGTAACATTCACAGTGACATAGGTGACATTACTACGACATCCATGCGACATGAGCGAAGGTATTTCAGAGATATTACGACACTTCCGAATTCAAGTTCTAAGATTTTCTGCAGTCCATAGTGCCCAGGTTATAGACAAGGGCACCTTGGGGTTCCCTAATATCCTCTTAGGCACCTCAGTACAGGTAAATAGTCAACTCCTGCCCTTCCCAAGGCCATTCAATCACAACTTGCATAGTCTGCATACCAGTCTTCTACAGTCCAACACACAATGAGGTAAGTTAAGGTTAGTACCATATCTCTCTTATTTCCATTATTTCAATATATTCAAATATTAAAGAAAAATATTTAGTTCTATCATTTCATTATAGCATTTAGTTTCTATTTAGATTAACTTATAAAATAGCCAGAAATCTCTATTTTTAGTTAATCACATATTACATGCGTGTCTGTTTGTATTGACACTTATTGCTTAGCCACTTGTTTGTGCATGCCTTAATTTCTACCAAGAACATTCCCTTCGCTCCTTTTAGGGCATAGTTTCAATACAATGGTTGGTCCTCCTTTGGGCCACCTACTCCTTCAATGATGTTGCATGCACCTCAAATGAGGGAGCATAATTTAGGTGAATCAATCACCCTATACATCGTTATAAAAAACACAACACAATACCGATACAAGACAATCTTCAATTTGAGGGCTTATAATCATATTTGGGTCCTTAGCATAGATTGGCCATTCCTGGATGCATGTAACTAGGGGGCAATTACACAATGATTGGTAGTTCATCACAGTGTACAGAATAGCACACAATGAATTTTACAAGGCACACAATCCTTAGCACTTGCATTTATACACACCAACTGCAATGATGTTCTACATTACGAGATGAATACACTAAAATGGAAAAAAGTAATCTATTGTAGCTTAATTTGATGATATGCAAAGAATTAAATAACAAATAAATAAATAGAGGAAATGACCCAAACAACTAGGTAAATGAAAGTGTGAAACCATAATGTGCAAAGAGGGTTAAAAATTCCTTAGCTAATTCACAGATATGATGGGACTGTGTCGCAGTGGGAACCGACTGAACAGGAGGAGGAAACAACTGCACAAAGACTCATAAAAGTATAGATCCAAGCTATCTAAGTAGACTGGGGTGCCTGAAAAGGGATGGGGGTTCCTGGGGTGCCTTAGTCTGAGATCTGGGTGCCTTGGTTGATCACATGTACTTGCTTCTTGTCGTGTGTATGTTGGTAAACCTCATTGGATGTCACTGTAAATCAGAGATGAATGAAACACCTACAAAACCCCAAGTCAAACATCAAAACCCTAAAAAAAAAGATGCATATGAAGGGGTCAGACTTCCTCAGCTACCAAATGGATGAACTTATCACTAAACATTGGACTATATCTCAGACTCAATGTAGTTCTAGGTGTGTGTGTGAAAATCATGCCCTAGGTCCTCTTGTGTCAGTCACACTTTGTGAATAGTGAGCAATAACTAGATGTAGAATGTAAGTAAATGTTACATGGAATAGAATAAACTCCCCTCCTATGAAGTGTGATGCAGATGAACCAACTTGTCCCTTTTGATGGAGCTAGATGGATGTAAATGGAGTAGTAGAAGACTTGCATGGATGCAACCTTAGGTGACAATACTAGTGCGTAATGTTTGGTCCCTCATTATAGTCTCATAACTTTATATTTATATTGTTGTCTGGTTCTTATTTCATAATCAAACCCGAAAAGGCTGACCACAAAAAATATGAAAAGTTCAAATGACTAGAAAGTGCCTAAAATATGAGAGTAAAGTGAAAAGAGGATTAGGGAGCCCAAAGGGGACCAAGGTGCCTAGGGTGCCCCATTCTTTGATGGTAACCCTAGTTAAAGATAGGATGAATGTAAAGTGACAATAAAAACTGGGCATGTGAGGGTGCAAGATCGAAAGTAACGACAAAAAGAAAAGTCAAATGGCCAAAGACATGGGTTAATTAGTACTCTTTTCACTCAAGAACCATATGAATAGTAATATGAAATCGCAACTAAATAATTACCCAAAGTGTGTGATTTTGTGACTACATTTTCCCCCACTTTATGTTGGTGAGCGAAACACTCGGTAACATAAAGTAGATAGAGATGCATACTTGATATCTATGTAGAGTGATGTAGAAAACACACCGAGGGACTAGACAAAGTGTGGAATGAAAAAAATATGGAGTGTGGAGACTAAAGATTCAAAATTGTAAAAGGTGATGAAAGTGAACCTAGGGCATAAGGGTGTGTGTAGCTGCCAATGTTTGTGATGTACCTACATGTTAGTATGCTATGTGTGGTGTTTTTGTTGATGTCATTGTTTTTTGTTGACTACTTGCTTCCCATATGGATGGAGCTACAAAGGAGAAGACAATCAAGTATTCAAATACACATGTTTACGTGTAAAAATGCATGAAATTACTGTTAATTAGAAGGAGTATGAAAATGAAAAAGGAACATGTGCACCTAATCTGTGATGAGAAAAAGGGTGTAAAAAGGATAACCTGTAATTGTTGGTGAAGTGCAAGTTTTTTTGGGTGATCTCATGTCACTATGGCCAAATAAGTGTAGGGAGAAAGGTGTGTTATTCTCCAACCTATAACTGCTTCCCTAAGAATATGAAGAGATCTCTATTTTGCCTAGTTTTTTGGGTGATCCAATGCCTTTGGCTGAAGTAGTGTATGGATGAAAGATCATTGTATCCTCCAACCTGTAACTGATCCCTAGAATGCTAAGGAAACCATGTCTTGTAAAAACCATTGTGTATCAGAGTTCTATAGACTGGTTTGAACCCAATCGCTGTATAACACACAATGTCACGGACATAATTATGAAAACTGAATTATACCGGTATAGTGTAAAGCCCAAGTGATGCCCCCCTCTTTGGGGGAACATTTGACATTGCGGATAGGAGGATGTGACCCTAAAAGAAGACTAACCACATAAATTGTGCCCTTCAGGGGGAAGGAAATGTACTTGGTAGAAACTAAGTCACACACAAACAAATGACTAGGATAAATAAGTGTTATTACCAACAAACATGCATGTAGAAGACAAGTGTAAGTTACCAAAACAATGTGTAAGCTATAATGCAAAGAAACACACAAGAAGCTAATCATAGACCTCAAAAAGTAGGTTACAAACACGGGACACCACTCACAATGTCGCAAGACACTCAAGGCCATAATGGTAGTATAGAAACAAACAAGTGTGCACACCAAACAAAGGGTAAGGCTCGTATACAATAGAAAACAATGACAAACAAGTTCAATCAAATAGATAGCCATGGAAGCAAATAATCCTGCAAAACAATTTTTGCACATGAAGTACCCGTTAGCATGTTAGAAAGATAATCCATATGTCAAAAGTGTGTATAACCAATACATTAGTGTGTTATGAAAAAAAATGAAACAATAATACCTATAGTATACGAATGTGGATGCCCCTAGTAGCCATTGTCGGATTGGTAAGAGCCAAGCATCCATATTGCGTGTAATAGACCTATATCTGCGATCACATCTAGACAAGGGCGTGAACACACATGTTTATATGGTAAAGATAATGACATATAAGATATTTATCTATCATGTGTAATGAAGTAAACATGAACAAGAAAATGCAAGCTAGAGAAAATGTGAACAAGATATGTAATATGTTGTGGATGGATGGAATGGAATGCATAATGGATGATAGGAGTTGTGTGACCCTGGGTGAATGGAGTTGTATGCAGTGAGGTTCATTTTTTCCCCCCTCAGTAGTAAAGAAAGAACCATAAATGAGAGTGTGTCATTGGGAAATGGTTCAATTGTGTGTTGTGTGTAGTGCGTTATGATGAATTCGTATATGTGGTGAGGATATGCAACCTAGAGATGATGTGTGTGTGATGATGTAGCCGAAGTGTATATAACGACAAGATGATCAAAGAAGTGATGATGTAGCCTAAAGCATATGTCACTACAAGATGAATAAAGGGAGTGTTGATGTATCCTACAACGTATATATCTACAAGATGATGGCATAGGTGACCATTTAGCCTATAATGTATGTCACTAACCTAGGGATGTCACATGATAGAAAGTTGAAATGATGAATGCACAAGTATGATGAGGTCCATTTGTGATGTGTTCCATCAACAGTCTAGTATGGACAATGAGACTAGAGTGCGTCATATGGTAATGAGTGCAACACATGCAAGTAGATGTATGTAGAATGTATGGTGATGAGAGACGACCATATAATATGTAAAATGTGTAGTATGTAAAGTGATGATAAGATGTAGTGTGAGGTATGTAAGGCCTATTGTGTAGTGTGTGGGGTTCATGTATATAGTATTCCCACAATATTCAAGTATGAACTGAAGCACAAGAGTATGTCATCGGGTAATGAGGTGACAAGAGTAGCCTACCAAAGTCTAAGCTTGCATGAAGCGGTGGAAGGACATTGGGCAAAAGTAAAAGTAGGACCATGTGATGGTGCTGGAATTTGAAATGTTTCTTAACCATTAGTAGGAGAAGAATTTTCTTTGATGAAGATGATTGGATATTGAAGTGGTGTATTATTGTCTAACAGTGTAGCAGTCCTACTAGAAAGAGGTGTTGAATTGATTTTTAGAGGAGGTTGCTTAGGTTGACTTGATATCTCGGTAGATAACTTGAAAGGAGGTTGAGTAAGATAAAATATCAAGAGGGGGTTGCTTAGTTTGAGTGGATTGAATAGGCGACGCTTGACTGACTGAAGAAGGCACATTAGAAATGGTGGAATGATGCCCATTAGATATGTAAGGAACAAATTTAGAATCCCATGTGGATGTAGCATTTGTAGATGGGCATGCAATAGAATGTTTTGTAGTGAATGATATATAGCCATGATGCTCAAGATGTTTGATTCTTTGTTGTAAAGCATAAAAAATGTTGTCATTATGTCCATTGATATGATGATAACTGCAATATAGATGCCCTTGATATTTTGCTAGCTGATAAGGAGTGTAGTAATGAGCAGGTAGTAAAGTGATCCATTGATGACTAAGGACCTCATTAAGAATGTCATGTTGCTTATAATTGTGATCAAATATGAGAGGCTCTTGTAGTGGTATGAATTTAGGCTCACTGATATGAGCACATGTAGTATTCGTAGAGTGAAGATGAGATGTAGAAGGAGAATAAACACAAGCCTGAGAAACATCTTTAAGATGTTGGATTTCAGATTTGAGAGATGTAATCGTGGATTCCATAGCCTTAATTTTTTCTTGAAATAAAGAATGTAAGACTTGAATTGAGTCCAACATGGATTGGTTAGATGGCAGATCACAAAGACTAGGGTCATTAGATAGATGATCGAAAATAGGACTTATTTCGTGTGGTGGCGTATCTTTAAGAAGATACATGGTGTCTAGAGATTTTTGTAAAACAACTTGGCAATTGGGATGCATCTTAAACAAGTCAAATAAAGACATTTGAGTAATTTTACATGTTAGGAAATAAGAGATAAAATATGCGGAATAATCCCTTATAGAATCACAATAGTAGAAACTAATATGCAGAAAATATTGCAGATCTGAAATAAAAGTGCAGAATAAATAACACAACACAGAGAGACAAGATTTAACATGGTTCACCCAATTTGGGCTACGTCCACCAAGAATCACTTGCTCAGATTTTATTACAAGCCTCCACTCTCTCAATACAATACCCAGATCCGTTTGGAGCTATGCTCAACAAACTCTATAGAATTCACACCCGAATTCAAAACACATCTGTAATACATTTTCTTGTCCATCTATCATATGCATAAGACCATATAAATAGACAACTGCTTAAGTAGTTTGATACAAAACCGTGGGTATCAAAACCAAGGGCAAAAATCATGGGTATCAAAACAATGGGCAAAAGAACGAAAAAACCATGGGCCCAAAAACAGCCCATAACGGTTACCCATTACCCATGGGTTAATAAACCACCCATGAAAATTTGCTTCGGGGGCTTCGCCCCCGAACCCCCTTCCATCGGGGGGGCTCAACCCCCTTACCCGGGAAAACAACGGGAGAAGAAGAGGTCGGGGGGGGCGCTCAATAAGCAAGGGAGGCGGGGGGCGGGGAGAGGGGGCTCTTTCGCAAGATATCGAACGAACACACAAGGAAATAAAAGGAGGATCATGGTCGAGGCGAAAGGAAGAGAGTGGATGGGGTTTCCCAAGAAGTGGAAGGTGAGGGAAATACCTTGTAGATGTTTGACGGGTAAGTGGGGGGCAGAGGTGGTGAGAGTTTGGGAGGGAGGGTAGGGAGGAGGGGGATCGACGGGGGGGAGGAACGTTGAGGTATTCGCGCTATAGCGGAGGAGGATGGGAATGACAAAGGGTGTATGAGATAATCTGGGAGTAAGAAGGGAGTGGTAGAATTATAGGGTGGGGAACGCCGAGATGGAGAGAGTGGGGAGGGGAGCAGGGAAATGAGAGATAAATAAAGAGAAGAATTGGAAGAAAGTAGAGGAGATAATTATTACCAGAAAGGAGGAGACGAAAAGGGGGTTGAGGACGGAGAAAAGAGAGGGAAAGGGCAAAAGTGAAACGGGAGACGGTAGGGTGAGTGAAAGGACTAGGGGAAATATGAAAATCGCTGGGCAGACGGGGGAATAGCACGGCATAGGAAGAGTAGAGAGGCTGAGGTGAATTGTTGAATTGGTAAGGGGGGTAAGATAAGATTATAGATTGTGACTATGAAGTAAAAAATAGAGTATGGATGGGAGAAAAGGGGGAAGGCCGGTTGTTAGGAGATTGGAAAAGAATGGTTCACAGGTAAATGAGGAAGAGTGCATAGGGAGGTGGATATGACTATGGGGAAGCAGGAGGGGTAAATAAAAGAGGGGGAAGGGAGACCAAGTAGGGGTAAACTGGTGAGAAGAACCAGCAAGTTAGTTGGGAAGTTGATGGGCGGGGAATAGAAGAGATAGGGGATGTGATTTAAGTAAGCAACGGGACGATAAGTCAGGGGGGTAAGAAGAGCAGTGGGTGGAGGGATATTAAGACATGAGAGGTAGATGGAAGGGAGAAGTGTGTTGGATTAAGTGATTGAGGTTGTGGAAGGACATCGTTAAGAATGGAGAGAGTGTGATCTAGAGTAAATAGTTTGAGCACAAGGAAGAGGAAAGATAATGAGGAGAAGGGAGATAGGGGTGAAAAAACCGAGAGGGGATGGTAGGTTGGTTGAGGTGGAGGAATGTGATAAACGATAGGGTGGGTTGAAGGGTTGGCCGGAGAGGACGGATAAGATGAAATGCGGAGAGGAGAAAAAAGCAAGGGGGGAATGAAAGGGTAAGGAGTCGGACGAAGGTGAATAAGCGGAGACGGGGTATGGGAAGGGAGGGATAAGAAGGGGGGCCAGGGGGGGAAAAAGGCGAGGGGATGTGGATTCGGAAAGGACGCGTAAACGATGGATTGGGATCGGCGAGGATAGTGAGAAGAGGGACATGGAAATGGTTAACGGGGGTGTAGAGAGCTGTGGGAAAACATGAAGGGCGTAATAGCGGGTAGGATAATGCTGGGGTAATGTAAAATATCGAGGACAGGGGGAAAACGGTTGGAGGTACCGAGAGAAAGGATCAAGGGGAAAGGGAATATTAGGCGCACAAAATGGAAAGAGAGTTTCAGAGTTGAGCGCACGAGAAATTAGAAAGAAGTGGTAAGAAAAGGGGGGAAAAGGGAATTGGGAATAGAGACGATTTAGGTGATGAAGGGGTGAGGTGGAAGGGAGACTGAATATGAGAATGCGGTAAAGAATCGGGGAGAGAAGAGGGGGTAAGAGAGGTGATGAGGGGGGAAAGGTAGAAAGAGATTTGGGAGAGGAATAGATGGTACGATTGGAGAGGTAGAAATGAGGGGTAAAGGTCGGAGGGAAAAGAGAAATCATTGAGTAGGGATCCAAGAAAGGGCAAAGTGAGGCAGGTGGAGAAAGTAAGGTGGGGAGGTGAGGATAAAATCCGGAAAGTAAGATGCACATGGACATGATGAGGGATGTAGAGCAAGAAGGGGGAGGACGATAGCAAGATACCAGCCAGTAATAAGATCCGTGTGTGGGCAGGTAAGGGAGAGCTGCCTTTAGAAGCGGGGTAGAATGGCGGATTAATAGAAAAGGGAAGGGTAGCCTGCAAAGGTTAGCGGAGCGCGTGGGATAGGGGAGTAAGTGAAAAAAGGAGCATGAGAGGAGATGGATAGAGGGTGAGGGACATGGTATTTGGGTGGAGAGGTGGGAGGAGTGACGGGATTGGGAGGTAATTGTGGTAGGGAATGTAGAAGAAAGGACAGGGACGAGGTCAAAAGGGAAGAAATGAAAGAGTGTGGGTGTGAGTTAGGGAACAAGTGGAGTAAAGTCAGACGAAAGGTTGAGGAGTTAGAAGAAGTTGAGAGAAGAAGGCGTAGTTGGTAAGAAGTGGAGGTATTTAGTGAGGGAGCCAAGGAAAGGGAGGGTAAAGAGAAGGAGGAGCTAAAGGTATAAGAACTAGAGGACATGTTGAAGCGAGGTATGGTGTGGTGGGGGAAGGGGTCGCAGAGTCGGGGGGTCGGGGAAGTGGGGAGAGGAGAAGGGGTACTGAAGCGAGACGAAATAGAAGGGATTAATAGGGAGATGAAGGGGGACAGCGAGGAAAGGAAAGTGCGAGAGTAAGAACTCAAAGTGCAGGATAGGAAACGTAAGGGTACGGCAGGAAGTGTGAATAAAGTTATAGAAGGGGGGCACGAGGGAACACACGGGAAGGTTGATAGAGTTAGGATAAGAGAATGCCGAGGGAAACTTTTGACAAGACGGGGTAGGGATGCAGTTGATGAAAAACAGGCATGGATGGAATAAGGCGGGCCTCTGTACAGGCGGACGACGAAAATAGGTAAGGGGGAGAATGGAAGTACAAGACATTGAAAAGGAAATCAGGAGTATGGGGAGTAGTAGAAAAGTGAAGGGGTAGGGGAAGAAGAGGAGAAAGAGAGGGTAGGTTTCGTGAAGAAAGATGAATAAGAGATAAAGGTTCAGAGGAGTGGTTTTTATGAAAAAGTATATGAAATATGGGGAGTATGGGGAATAATTAAAGGGAAGGAAACCGAAGTAAGGGATGGGTTGAAGAGAATAATTGTGGAATATGGAGTGAACGCGGATAGGTTATGAATTGGCGAATATACGGTACGAAAAGAACAGAAGACGAGTAGAATAAGGGATTACAGATGCGCGGGAGATGCGGGTGGGAAGAGCCGCGAGCGTCGGGAGGAAATACGAGTGTGATAGTGAAGTAGTGCAGAAGGGAGCAGGCCGGGGGGGGCCGGGTGGCTATAGGGAGGAAAAAGGGAAGGACAAACATAGTAGAGAAGAGTGATCAGGAGTAACAGAAGGAGGAAAAACGGTAAAACTATACGACAAATTGAGGGGGAACAATAGGGGAGGAAGAAGCAAGCAGGAGGAGAAGAATCGTGTGGGGAGAAGGGCGTAATGAAGGTCTGAAGGAGGGCGCGTGGAGGAAAAAGGAGAGAGGGGCGGCGGGATGTGGGTAACGTCAAGGGGATGTGAGATGGCAATATGAAGTTCGAGGGGAGAGGGGTGGAGGGGGGGGCGGTATATAGAGGCAGGATAAGATGGAGGCAAGGGAGCTAGAAAGATAGGAAAAAGGACGATTATGGGGGACATGACGAGAAACTGAGGAGTAGTGGTTGACTGTATAGAATGAAGATGAATAGGGTGCGAGAAACGTGAACACATTGTTGATAAAGGATTGGTTAGTTCCTTGTGGGAGCTTGTGGGCTGGGGTATTAAAACCGGCAATGTGATAGCGTAGATACATAGGGGGAGGGAACGTGGGAAGGGATAGGAAGAGGTTATTAAGAAATAATAGAAGCCTGATGAGGGAAGTGAGTGGAACGCTTTACTTTTTGACGAGCCCTTTTCCCTCTGCAGAACTAACAATCTGGCCCAGAGGGACTTATCACTTTGGAGTCCATTTTTAATCCCAATAATCAGTTTAGGAAAGAGAAAGCAAAAATTCAGGTCAAGAGAGAAGATTCAGTATCCAT
>CM034155.1:347765218-347795348 GCA_019776745.2 Taxus chinensis | reverse complement strand
CGCAGGACTCAACAAAAGACTGATTTGGCTTAACGCATGACTTTGCTGCAAATAGATCTTATTTTTTCTTCTTTCCAAGTTTCAAAATCAATGGAAACATCCTATTTCTGCTCATCTTCACTTTTGCAATCAACTGAGTACTAGGAGCTTTGTCCACAATCACGCACTCATTTTCTTCCATATAGACTTGGTATCCTTTCTGTACCAGTTGTCCAATACTCATAAGGTTATGTTTCAAACCTGCAACATAGTAAACATCTTGCATACTTGTTTTCTCCCCCTGTCTTGTTGAAATACTAACCGTGCCTTTTCCTTTCACAGACACAATATTGTTATTTCCAAGAGTTACATCACTCTTAACTGAATCATCCAAACTAGAAAAAAAATCTAGATTACCTGTCATGTGATTACTGCAACCTAAATCCAAATACCATACATCACATGGACTCTCTTTTGAAAAATTACATTCAATAGGGGATAAAGAAGGTATTGCTTTGGCAATCCTTGTGCATGCAATAGACATAGGTTTAGAAATAGAACTTCCAACCTGATTTTGATTTTGTCTCTCTTGATCATATTGCTTTTTCTTGCAATCATAAGCATAGTGCCCATACTTCTTGCAATAATGACACTGAACATGAGACTTATCTTGTCTCTGACCATAACTCTGTTCTTGATTCTGTGCTCTTCCACTTGAGTTTGATGAAGCGCTGCCACGTCCTCTAGATGGACTTCTTTCTCTGCCTCTTGGGCTGAAACTTCCTCTTCTTTTGCCACGACTACCTGCTGTCTGAGATGTAAAACCCTGATCTACACTTGCATGTGATCTATTCATCCTCTGTTCATGATTGATTAGTGATGCATGTAACTCATCAATAGAAAATTGACTCAGATCCTTAGTTTCTTCAATAGCAACAACTAAAGGATCAAATTTCGTAGGCAAACTTCTAAGCAATTTTTCAATAATCGTTCTATCCTCAAGAGTCTCACCATGGGATTTGATTTGATTGACTAAGCCAACTACATATGTAAAAAATGATTCTATAGAATCTGAATCTTTCATTGCTAAATTCTCAAAATCTCTACGAAGTAACTGTAGCTTGGCGGTTTTTACTTTCTCCTTACCTTGATATGCAACTTGTAAAGTATCCCATGCAGTCTTTGCTTGACTAGCTACTGCCACTCTTGGAAGAATGCTTTCATGCATTGCCTGATGAATATAGAAAAGAGATTTTCTGTCCTTCTTTCGTAACTCCTTCAAAGTATCTTTCTCTACTTGAGAAAGTGCAATATATGCTGCTGCATTTGTGGGCTCTATGTACCCATCTTCAACGATCTCCCACATGTCTTGAGATCTGAATAGTGCCTTCATGGTCAATGACCAGTATTTGTAATTCTTTCCATTAAATTGCGGTGTCTGCATACCGGATGTAGAAGCCATAGCTTGCTACCAATTTAATAAGCTGCTAGAACAACCTCGCTCTGATACCAATTTGTAGAAAATCTGCAGTCTTATACAACAAACAACATAAAATAAATAAACAGAATACTTAAATAACTTGCATAAATAGATGAATATTCGAACTAGCACTGCTGTGCATAATCTCCATTAATAAAAGCTTCATCATACTCAGAGCTTTATCTCTTTACAATCAAGTTGTGCGTGCAGCTGTGTGCTTTCAATGCACATCCTTCCTTGCTTGTGTAGATTTCACACCTTTGTGTGTGCATACAAAGCAATTACAATTGCTGTTATTTAAATAGAATAACTCACCCACTAACAGCTCTTCAACTGAGCATTCTAAATCTAAACTCATGCTTTAAAACAGTTGCATGCTATACATGATTTAAAACAGATTTATTTGAATTAAATCTAATGATAAAAATAAGATAAAGCTAACTTAACTAAAGCAAACTAAAACAAGACTAAAGCTAAAATTAGCTTTCCTAAAAAAGCTACGGTTGGAATTAAATATGCATCACATGCATATTTCCAACACTGTCCGCGTTTACGACTGTAATTGTGAGAGAAGCAACTACTTTGAGGGCCCATGCATTCACCGAAATTCACATAAATGACAATGGTGAGGGTGATTTTATATCGAAGGAGTCTTCATATGAAAGACTAGAAACACAAATGTTGTCTATATTTGGAAGAGAGACATCAATGTGGTCTAGATAGGGAATAGAGGTATCCCATGTAAGGAAAACGTAATGATTGTGTGTGTTACGATACAAATCACTCGTCCATGTCAAATTATTCAAATTTATAGTCCTCTGAATAATATGATAGAGATCACTCTTGTTGGAAATAAGGTGTCTCAATCTTGTTTGGTTTATTCAGTCAATAGTTTCTTACATCCGTTTCGCATTGTCAGTGCTGTAAAAATAGAAATAGGAGTTGTCAAAAGATTCCCATATGATAGTATGTCATGGAAGGACTATTTTTAGAGATATTATGACATCCATAAGGGTCAAAAATAGGGGAGAATATTGTGGACATGAGAGCCTAATTTTAGACCAAAATCTTTCTCTTTAATGCTATCCACCTCATGAGAGGTTTGGCACATGGTTTTGTAAACCATAGATGGTTTCTTGTATAAATTGAAGGATTGGAGAAGCAATTGATGTAGTGAGCTTTGCAAGTACTGTAAATTTGGAATCCTCCTAGAATTGTCTCTGGTGATACTCCTGTAAGAAACTTGTTCTACAAGTGTATGCAATCTTGTTATTAGATTTGAAATACATTAGTCGGCTTTTGGAGTGTGGGGTTTTTTTATCTGAAAGGATTTTCTCACGTATATCTGGTGTTTGTGTTCTTGTTACAAATATGTTGTTGATATTTCTATAACTGTTTTACTATGTTGAAAGTTTTGCATAATATCTCTCCTCAAGATTAGCGTAGGAAGTTGTTCCATTACTCTGAATTTCCTATCAACTCTACCACAAGGAGAATGGATAGTCACTATAGTTGAAACCAAGCTACAGAATATTTTCTTTCGCAGGACCGAACAATACATTAAAGTCCCCCGAATGCCATACGAGGGTAGCTCAATATTAAAGGGCTATGTAGTAGCGGTGAATAAAGCCGATGTTGGAAATTTTTTGATCTGTTTAAATCCTTGCATCTAGTAAAGAACCTTGAACAACAGCTGGCACCAATGGGCAGTTAAATATGTTTAGAGGGGATTACACTCCACAAACGGATGAATCTTTTCTATAAAATTGAATCTCCTTTCTTTTATTGTTTGGTGGTTTTTTTTTTTCCATGGGTCCATTTGACACTTGTACGTTTAGACTCTTTTTGTGGTTGGATCTTTGGCTATTAATTTGTATACTTTCTCATTTTTTTGGTTCAATTATATTCTTAAAAAAGTAATTATGGAGTTTATAGACGGGAGGCTATCCTCCCCAAAGAATGCACTACTTTAATACTAGACATTAAAAAAATCCCTTTGTTAAAGTGGTGCATTCTTTGGGGAGGATAGCCTCTGCCGTTTATAGAAGCATCTACATGGAAGGTTCCAAAATTCAAGGATAATTTTAAGAATGCCTCAAAACTTTTTATAATATTGTGGCCAATCCTAAATGACTTGGTATAGTTTTATGGATTAATCTTCACAAAAAATTACCAAGTAAATTGATTGGTAATTCCAATGATTTTTAAAGAAACACAATTTTCTAGTGAATTAAAAGTAATATTCAAAGCAAGATGTAATTTGTTGATGGTGAGTTAATTGATTATTATTTTTTACCGTTAGGCCTTTAAAATTTAAAATTCTTGGAAATGTCCATTCTATTGTCTTAGTTTTCATGTCTTATATATTATTAATTTTCTATTAATTTTTCTTACAAATATATACAACACATACCTTACTTATAGACACATGAAACTACTTTAAATGTATGTTACAATGAATGATGATCTCATATGTGGTAGGGTCATTCAAAAATTTATTACAATAAATGTAAATACATATATGTATATAAAACTCCTTACAAACATTCCCAAAAATAAAAGGAAGTGAAATGTGTCCTGTTTACGGAGTGAGCTAGCATCGAGTGGCAACGACATTCAGCCCTACCACACCATCTCTTCCTATTAACAATGTTGTTTAGTTTTAAAATATTGTTACCCATCTTTATTTGCATTCCTGCTAAATAGGGTGTTTATTAGTAGAAGCAATAGTTTTAAAATAATTTAAAATAAAAATAAAAATGACTTTCTAGGCCAAGATGGCACTGAGATGAGAAAATGAGTGTAACTCGTTGGTACATTTTGTACCATTGATTGTAAAAGATTTGAACCTAAAACCTACCATTTTCAAATGCACAAACCTAAATGACTACTTTGTTGCATGTGCATTTACTAAATGTGAATCCTGACTACACATATTTCGACCTACCTCGAAATCCATGAAAAAGAGAATGTAATGACTCGATAAGATCTTCCATTTTCAAGTAGTAGTGGAGGTGGAGGTGAAATTGAAGTAGGAGCATGTGCTCTGTCAAGTGAAAAATGTGGAGTTGAATCTAAGATGAGATTTTTCTAGATTGAACTTGTAGAGATTGTATTGCAACTAATGAACTCCAATTATTAATGTTTATTTATGTGGTTTTGACATCCTCCCCTTTGTCTAAGGAATGCGAGAGAAAACACTCCATTTTTGGCTTGCACCATCGAATTCACTCCCAATTTATACAGATTGTGACTCTTCTACAACATAAGGTGGATGTTCTTTACATTGAAGCATTCATCAAATGGTTTCACACCATGCACACTAGAGATGCTCATGACATGCACATATTCTAAATGTAAATCTTGGTTGTACATATTTCAACCTACCTCAAAATCCATAAAAAAGTAAATGCACCTGTAGGCTAGATAGGATCTTCCCTTAAAATCATTCTTCCCTCCCAACCACTTCCTCCTACTTTTTGCCAATTTAACTAATCTATGATTTTAAATGCAAGATCGATGGTTGTGAGTAAATTTACATCAACTTCAACTTGAACTTAGGAAGGAATCCCATCTTGGTGGATGTCTTATGTTTTATGGTTCTATAATATATTAGAGTTTATTTATCCACATGGCTAGCAATTTTGCAAACCTTCCCTTTTAAATCTTGCATAATATTACTATTATTATCGTGGTTAATTCACATAAAAAACAATTCATATGTATTTTTTATTTATTTTCACAAAATTTCATGGTAATATGTATAATTTTAAAGCAATTTCATATGTTTATACATATAAATATAATTTCTATATAGATCCATGTAAAACTGACAATTGTATTTTGATTCAACACACTAATATAAAAAAATTATAAGTATATTACACATAAAAATATAGAAAACATGTAAACAATCATCAAATTCAAATCTAGGATGACAGGGTTTTTAAAATCTTCACCTTTGGAAAACATGTAGCTCCAAAATAACACATGTGATGCCCCGTGCAATGGTTACCCCAATTCCTGTTACAGTGACCCCTTTCTGCTGAGTGTCGAACGACTATGTAATGCTTCCTGTGCTGGCCTCCGCAAAGATCGTTACTTTTCCTTATTTAATGAAATTTGTGTCGTCGAAGCCTTGAAGGCAGCCGGAATAACGTTTGGGTTTTGATAGGGCATGTCCAGTTAAAAAGAGAATGCCCATAATAATAATAACATTCCTTTTAAATTAGTCGACCTCGACTGCTGACCATTATGACTATAATTGATAATTATTGTGCAAGCTGTAAAATGATAATAATAATAATAATGACATTATGATTGTATTATTGATCAACGATTTTATTTTATTATTATTTTCTTTATGTCGATTGTTATCGACATCATCCTTTGTTATCTTTAAACTATCCTTTTAATTTGTTTGTTGCTCCCGCTAATCGAGCCTCGTTGCGCAAATGAGGAAGAGTATGTTTTGTGGTGGCGCCACGGTTTGGGGGGTGGTGTTCTCGTAAATATTTTATTTAAGTACTCAACCCCGTTCTCCTCTTGGGTCGATAGATCCCTCAATCTTAGGATTGTTTTAAATTACTAATATTAAATGTGGATTTTTATGTGCCCAACCGACCTTGTCTTTCCCTATAGATCTCCTTGTGTACCACGTTTGGTGTGGGGGAGGGAATGTTAATGTCTTTTGAGTTTTTTTTTCCTTGGTTGGTTGGAGGTGGGTGGATTTAATAGCCACCTGCCATTTCATTAAAACCCCATCCTTTTTGGCATGTAGGACTCTCCTTGCTAGTGGCCGCACATCTTCCACTTATTTTATTTTGAATTTGCAAATCTTATGCCTTTTTTTGGTCTTCCTACTATTTTATTCTGCCCTGGCCGCATGGGTTTGATATCGTGGTTATAGATGAAGCTACAAGCTAGTGAAGTAGGCGTGTTACCTCCACTTTCATTGGGTGCTGCGAGGTGTGTTCTTGTCAGGGATCCACAGCAACGGCCTGCAATAGTAATTTGCCAGGTAGTAGGTATGTTGCAGTATAGTAGAAGCCTTTTTGAGCTCTTCCAACAAGAAGGTTGTCCAACTATGTTGTTATCTATTCAGTATCGAATGCATCCTCAAATTTAGGATTCTCCTTCAAGATATTTTTATCAAAATCGATTAAGTGACAGTGAGAGTGTTACCAGGAGACTTGATGAAATTTATTACAAAGATTCTCTATTGAGACCTTACTTGTTTTACGATGTAACTCATGGAAGAGAATCTCATAGAGGTGGATCTGTTTCATATCAGAATATTCATGAAGCACATATTGCTTTGTAATTATATGAACTTGCTGGAAAAACGTGGCAAACTGATTAGCTTCGACTCTTGTTGGTTTTTTTTTTAGGAAATCCTCCTCTTCTTACCCTGCGCGCGTGGATGGATGTCCGCACCTGTTCCAGACTACCATTTTGACCTGGTTGCATGGGCAGAGAGGCCATCAAAATCTTATCAGTCAAGGTGTTTTTCTTCATAAGTACCTCCTTGGGCGCAGCGATTGGTTTATCTGGGGCGTTTGGCCTGATTTCTGCCCCTTGCTCGTTGGAGGTAGTTTCCTGTTCTAAACTGCAACTACTAGTTTTTATTTTTTATTTTAGGCAACGTGAATGCTGGTAAAGGCGTCCTGATCAGGTTGACCTGTTAGTTGTTTTTTTGACCTTTGTTTTGTGAATTTCCAGCAAGGATAGCAGCCCGTGAGACTACATCTCTTTGAGGCAGTTTGTGAAACAGTTTGCTTCCTCGTGGGTGCTTCCACACCATACAAAACAAAAATTTGATTTTTCCATTGTGCTGGATGGATGTCCATGTTCCGCTCTAACTTTCCCTTTTGACACGCATTGGGGGGATGTTGATAAGTTTTTAGACCACCTACCTTATCCGTGAACTTCTACCTGTGCCAACGTGGAGATGATTGATGTTTGGGCGCCCAACAAGCTTGAAGAAAATGGAATTAGGCTTGGGTTGCTATTGCAGGTCCTATTTCAACGTGTCCTGGTCTTAGGAAGCAAATTAAAGGCATGATAAGCCCTAACCCTCTCTCTTAATAATTTATTCCCTTTAGTATTTGGGTAATTCAATCTCTACAATTTTTTTTTGAATTCTGTAGAGATGGGTTTCAGATGACTTATAATCATAATTGCATGAGCTGATCTCTCTCCCCCTTTACAGTTTATCTTAATTACCTTTTTGTTAAGAAGAAATCTCTCTCCAGTGATTCTTTCTTAGCAATCTTATAAAGTTGGTTTATCTTTTTTGCCATGTTTTATCCTGTGAACAGTGGTCTCTGTAGAAAATATTGTGGTGTGTGAATGAGTTTTAGAATATTTCTTATATTGTTTTTATTATGTAGAACATGGCTTGAAAACGGGAAACTTTCTCGATAGACTGTGTTTGTCTTTTAATGTGGATTGATAATAATATAAACACCCCCCATTAAGATTGGGGGCTTCTATTTGGGGAGTCGTACTAGTTTTACTGGTCCTTCTAGATACCATCTGACTCTTTTGATTATCGTTTACTTTGGGGATTATTGAAAACTCCTCACCAGGCCCTCTACTATTATTATTACTCTGAGCTTATTTTTAGATCGAAATGCTCCTGAATCATGTGTTAATAGGGTTTCTATTTTGTGACCTTTTTGAATACGGTAAGCACTCAAGACGTTAGCTTGTGTGGATAACTATATGGCTTAAGTTTAAGGCACTACTTAGATCTTCGAATCAGTTAAAGTAATATTGGATACATCGAACTCTCATGAATTTGTACATTCTTCAAGTTTGATTTACATGTGGTGGCCCTCAGGCATATAAATTCAAACAATGCTTGAAATATGAGATTATAAATTTATCCCATACTTTGACTTCAAAGCTTGTTGAAATGCTTTTTGGTAGGAAAACAAATGAATAGAGAAGTTATGAGAACTACCCTAAAATGGATTCATACACAACCTTAAGTAAAGGTGACAACTACCATAATGGGACTGTACATACCATATATGACAGTAAGGATAGAAGTCGACCTGAAATTATTTAACTTCATTATATAGGACAATAATTAATACCCATAAATTGAGATATGCAAGTGGAGGTTGAATTATATTGTAACACACCAAAAATACCAACACAAGGACAACACAGTGAAATACAGGATAACTTTTTTTTTGACTTACTTGAAGATAATACGACACTACACAAGTTCTCTAGGGAATACAATCAACTAAAGACATGCTTTCCACAACATGGACCCACATTGGTTACAGACAAACATGAGGCACACACTAAGGACACACTGGTTCATCTAACTTAAGCAGTCTTACAACAAGGTCTTCCCACAGTAGGTTTCTTTAGATTCATGTTTTAGCTGTAAGTGTTTCTACATTCTTTACTTTTTGCAGAGAAATCATGATAGGAGAATCTGAAAGTCATGTCTCCTTTGAAGAATTTTCCCCTACCTTGATAATGTTAATATACAGTGTAAACCAATTATTGGATGGTAAGAGGTTGCTTCATTAACTTGATTAACTTGTTCATTGGTTAGGAGGCAGTTAGTTTATCAAGGCTCTTAACTTCATCAAACTGTTTTCAACGTTGTGCTTTTAAACATATATGTTTTACCCCCTTTAAGCGGTCATATTTTTATTTTATTTTATTTTTACAGTACATGACTATCTAAGACTGGGGTTAATCATTAAGATCTTATTAGTGGTTAAAAAGGATTTCCTTGGGGCAAGAGACTAACCGAATTATTAAAGGTTTTCACTTGGGCTCCACTTGAAGAGATAGACATAAGTATACTATTTACATTTTCAACGGGTAAGATAGATCGAAGAGTTTCTTAGTCAAGTTCCTTCTCTTTATTATAATCTTATTATCTTTCAAGAATTCAATCATTGATTTCACCTTAAGTCCGTTCTAAGGATTCACCATAATAAGAGATTGTTGATTAGTTTACGTGGGATCACAAGGTATATTTGTTTCCCTTGTTTTCTTTTTGCTAGGTTCAAAACATAGTCCTCTACCAGACAACACATGACCAAAGGTAACCAAAGTGATGTAAGTTGATTCAAGTTTAGATAATTATAATTAGGTGTGACAATTCAAGGATAAAACATATTCTGAAAATTGAAAATTCAAAGAAGGATACACATGTCAAAACAAGTTCATTTAATCTTATGGACAATAATATTTCTCAAATTGACTTTCAAATGATAACAGCCTACATGAGAACAATACAAAATTATAACACAATGCCTTCTATATAGTCTTCACAATTTCCATACCAACGTTTTAAAGCAAGGAAAACATTCGTACAATAGCAGTTCCTAAGAAGGCTGGAAACCACTCTCTACACGTATATCTTTTTCTCTTTTTTTTTTTTTTCTTTTCTACTCAAGAAATCCTTCTGCACATTTGTTAACACATGTCAGTTCGCAAGAACTGAGCACGATAAAATCTATAACATTAAGACAATATGTTGTTATCTAACTGTTTCAAGGAAGAAAAGCACCGTTGAAGAAGAAAACAATAATTCAAGAGTCTAAACAAGAGCAATTAAAGAGCTGTCCAAAAGCATAAAATGTCTAAATAAAAGGGACGGCACTAACTCTATTTAATTATCATTTTCTCATAGGAGCAGTTAATAAACATCATAGTGAATTTCACCCATATCACAATAATGACCGTCATTTTACAAGATAACATTTTGAAACAAAAACAATTACATGAAGAGAATTAATTTCAAACGTGATCTGTCCCTATTTGTTTAAGTTAGTTCACCAAGCCAAGGATTCACTATGCCATTGGAAGATCCCAAACAATCAATCGACATGAGAATATCTAAACCAACATGACTTATTAATATTAAGATGATGTGCCTATAACAGTTAATTTTATGTCAGTACAGAATAAATAAATTGGACAGAAAAGGGATGAAACGCACAAATGACCTCGTATGGGTTACATCCTATCCTAACAATCCTTCTATTAAACTTTCTTCTAATCAAGAGAATGTCTTAAGAAAAAGGAGAAACTTGGCAAGACCAAACATAACCATTATAAATCTTACAAGAGGGTTACTCAATCATTCACAAGAACACAACACAGGATACATAGCTTCCAAAGGATTTGTCGTCAACAACAAGTTAACTTAAACCTTTCTGGTCAACACATAACCATTCCACTACAATGACAGCAAGGAGGTCAGTATCACAACTGATCATCACAAAAACCAGTCAACCAATGAGTTTCCAAACACACCAACCTCTAAGTCACAGGAGAATGAAATTTAAACATCTTTACGGAGCAAAATGTAGAGTAATTTCTCACGCATAAAACCAGCATCCCAATTTTAAGATTTGTAACTTCCTCACGAATGATCAAGTAGATCTCATATCCTCCAACATGTGTGAAACAAAATCAAGGTACGAAAAAGAGTATTTCCTCTGACATTTTAAGCTATCTAAAAGAAATGTGAGTAACGTATAAAGAAGGCATTCCATAGGATCAGCTACATTCCTCAAACATACAACAGTCACCAAGGGAGAGAAGGTGGTTCCAAAGAAAACAATCTCCGAACGGTGAACATGAATTGATATCAAATTATGAAGATCAACCATGACCCTTGAAAAATAAAAGTATTTCTTCAAGCGATTAAAAAAAGTAACAAAAGCAACTAACCTAGTTGAGAGTAATATCAACTTGGCTCAATTCGATAGTCAATCCAGCTAAGCACACACCAAGCCAACCGGGAAGGGTTACTAGAAACTAAAACAACTAAAAGAAAAGAATAGAGATAGGGAAAGCATCATTCACCTATACACAATGCACTCGCAGTACTCAATCCCTAATTCGCAAATACCCGACATAACCCAGGACTACAGATCTCGAACCGAAACAAGAATAAGAACAAAACAGGAACTATAAGGTTGAGTCCAACGACAATGTTTGATAAAACATTCAAATCGTGAGACCAACATAAGGAACTAGGGGGTGTTCATTACAGGACCCCCACCTCTTTTGTTTTATTAGACTTAAGAACAAAGTTCACCCAACTAATATTTATTAAAACCCGAAAAACAATATAAAAGGCTTCAACCAGCGCAATCATTTCTAACGCCAAAACAAAATACAAATGAGCCAGGAAAGTGAAAACCAAACAGCATACCATCACACGAGACATTTATAAGAAGAGTAGAGTTATTTAATTATTCAATTAAATAACAACATAAGAATTAATGGTATAGAGAATATCGTGCCTGATTAAGCTCCCGCAGTCGATCACAAGATGGACAGGGCATGCAACAGCAACCCAACCAACGCAGCTTCTCTTCCTCAGCCTGCTAAAGGTCCAAACTCTGTTAACGGCCATGCTTGGCATAGGAAAGGGGGTGATGAAACATGCCTTCTTGGAATCCTCGGGAGCAACTCCGAGAAGATAGAAGCACTCTGTTCTCTTGTGTACATCAATGTACTCATCTGTTTCGTCCACAAATTCTTCCTGCAACAGCTCTTCAAAAACATCTTCAAGTGATAATACCTATGACCTCCCCTTCTTCAATGCCATCCAGCATCCTATTATCTCCATTTCTCAAGGAAAGATTCCACAGCTGCAGCAAATCTTGAGTTGTTTAAGAGTTCAATACAACTGATTTTACCTCATGATATGAACAAAAGATGTATCCACATGATAATACTGCAAAAGTGGCCAACAATGATGGATTTTGTTTGTGTGATGCAAACGCAGAGTCCCGTCCCCAACAAATCTGCAATATTGCTAATGCACTCTCCTTTAGCAGTCACATCTCCAATGTTTTCTCCTCGGGCAAAAGCTCTGTATATATATGAGAGTGAGTCGATGTAGAAGTCACAGCGGAAATATTCTTAGCCAAATTAGCATTACAGGAAAACGGTAAAAACAAATGAGGAGCTGCCACTGTAGCCAACTCCACAGCAGCAACAAAATCCATAAAGAGATCACTAGTACACCGAAGCTGCTTCAGATCACAGTCAAACCTTTTACCCTGACGTGCAAAGAGCATCTTACCAATCCGTCCTGCCCCATCCTGATTAAATCAGACTTGTTGTGCCCAAGAACACAATCTAGCACCTTCCTAATAGGATAGGCAATGGGATAGCAAATAATCATAAGCACACATACAAGCCAAACAAAGTTTGCACCAACAGCAAGGCCGTATCGTGCACATATTGCTTGTGGAGTAACCTCACCAAAGGCCAAGACAAAGGTAACAGAGAGAATCACAGCAACAACAGGGTGAAAAATCTTATCCAAATATATTGGAAGAGCCTCCATTTTTTCTCTGTTTTCTAATCTGAAATAATGCACACAGTGGCCACAAACAGAAATACAGCATAGAAACAAGCACAATATACATACGAAAGAATGGGCCACATTCACACTACGTAGATGCATAACACAAAAGAACACTACATTGAAAAACAGAATACAGAATAGAACGGGGTACAAACATGACCAGAAACAGAATGGACAAAACACACAAAATGATCCTCCCATTGCATCAACATACGGTCTCCTTGTAACACTCTCACTGTCACTTAGTCGATTTTGAGAAACATATCTTGAAGGGGAAAAAAAACCCTGAAACTAAGGATACAGTCTGATACTAGAACATAAAACAACATAGATGGACAACTTGCACGTGCTGGAAGCGCTCAAGACAGGCTTCTACTACAACTGTAAGATCTTACAACAACTGATCACGACGGTGGTCGCGTGCAACCAGAATAATAGGATCAACACCAACGGTTCCTTGGGATCGCCCTGCAGCAGCTGTCACACTTATCTCTAATTGGAGACCACTGATTTTCTGAGATAAGTTTACTTCTCTACCCTGTAGCTGCTGCATATAGCCAAATACCTCCTCACGGCACTTTCCTAGGCAGAATTTCAGTTCTACTCTCCACTGAAACTACCTGCACAACACGATTTCGAGAATCCATACCCACCCATGCAACAATAAGGGTGACAGACCTTCATTTCACCATTAATGAAATTCACTATCTAGAACACGTTGTAGCAATTCTTCTGTTTCAGCATTTGATGGAGCACAACAAGCATTCGTGGTTTTGGGAAAAAACAATAGGTAGACCCACGTGACAACGAGTATGTTTGAAGTCAACATTTTCAGAAGATAGTTGGCAGGTAGGATACAAACCACACGGAAGACTTGCCAAAATCTGCATCCTCCCACGGAACAGCTTTTGCTTCACGCCAGGCAAGCCGCAGGAAGGCACCTCATGCCCAGCGTGGCATTAGAAATACAATATGGTTTCATTACTGTCTCACCAACTATACCAGTAAGGCACTACATCTAGTTATTTCAATACTTGCTTAATGAGCTGGAATATTCTTCTGGCTTTTCAACGATGATTATTAGGTTAGCTACAAATTTGCAGATAGAAATTTGGCGCGGTGCAGAGCATCAGGATTTGATGATGAGTGTTGATGGTCTGTCTTCATAGTGGCTTTTTATCTTGATTACATGCCAGTCCTCTAGCTAGTCAGAGGTGTCTTTGGCATATTATGTTAATAGACGACAAGTACTTGTTGATCATAACTCGATTGGTATGAGTTGGACTCTTGTTAAAAGATAGTCAAAATTATTATAAGACATGATCATAAGGAACCAAACAAGGCATATACTAAGATGATTTCTTCAAGCGGGCTCATTGGTGAAATCTTTGTTAACATAAATATACTCTTAAAATTGCGGGATAAATATCAAAATTATATTTACATCTCATTGATTATCTATTAAGGTTCGATACTTGGGTAATATCGATGAATAATATAAGATTGATACTTGTATTTATTATATAAACTTAATGTCGTTGGTGCTTTTATTTAATTGAAAGATAATATTGTTGGATACTTATATATGTGAAGTAGGTTGAGGGTATTAGGTGAGCGTTATTATTATTACTGTAATTTAATTATTATTAAATGCAAGGGTAAGGTTGTATATCTCTCCACTTGGAATTTTTGTTCATATGTAAGCAAATTTTAGGGAATTGAACAATAATGGGTATGAAATGTATTATCATGAGATGTGCAATTAAGATTTGAATACATGATTAGAAATTATTTGATAGGGAGTATTGCAAACTTTCATTTATTTAAATGCTAGATGGCATAAGTTATTAGGTGAGGTTTATATCTTATCATGCTCAGTTCTAGCGAACTGACTCTAGTAAATATTTGTGCAGATGGATTATGCGAGTAGATTAAAGGAAAACAATGTAAAAGTTTCATCAGTTCAAATTATGAAGTTCTTTGTAGAAAGTTCAATATGTTGTAAATTATGTAACATTGCTTGTAAGGAGTTTAGAAGATCTCTTGTCTTGGTATGTTCGGAAAACTACGTGGTGAAGTGTTCTTTCCCTTTTGTTGTTAGACTAGTAACTTACCTTGGTGGGAAATGATATTCAATCATTACATTGGCATAAGTATTGTAAAACCTTGATTTTGAGAATAAAGTGTTAAGTCAAAACTCTCTGACACCTTGTAATGATGTGATATAAGTAAAATTAAATGGAGTGGTTAACCCTTATAGAAGCTAGCTAAATATATACATTCAGATAAATTAATGTAGAGATGACTTACTTGAGAACAAGAGATTCCTGAAGTAATCAAAGGTGAAACTGTCCTTATAAAGTCAAATTTTATAATTTGTTAACCCTAGCTAAGCTAGCAAACATTATCTTTATATGGTGACTCCTTAAACGAGTTTAAGGGAAACCAATGGTTAGTTGTTAGAATATAATAAGATTTATTAAGTGGGAAGAAACAATTTAGAAACCACGAAATTTCTCTCTCAGCCTTTTTGAAAGTAATAGTTCATGTTGTAAAGCTCTTTCAGTGAAGCCTAAGTAAAATCTTTAATATTTGTGGATAAAACCTCAAGCTCCAAACAAACCTTAGTAAAAACTAATGACGTCTTAAGGGTGAATTCAATTGACCTTCTTCCTTTAACTTTATCCAAGGTGCCTCGTAATTTTCCCTTAAGTTTGTTGAACGCGAACCAATGTTGTCATAAGGGTATGAATGAGATTTTAGTAGCGTAAGTGTGAATAGATGGCCTTGTGAAATTAAATTGTCACCTTTATCAAATAAATAAATAAAATAAATAATTGTCATAATGAGAAGACTATAAGTGAACTACTCTACAGTGCTTAAGAAAATAATTTAGTTTGGTAAGATGAATCGTGCGAATCAAATCTTGAACCTCTCTGAAAACATAAGTTATGAGTTAAAGGGTGTTTTATCAAAATAAATAACCTTCAATCATTTCTTACTGTGGCTTGCCCTAGCTGTGTGAGTGGCATGTCGTTGGACTTCTATGTTGTTCTGTCAAAAAAGAAAAGTGTATTATCCTTTTGGGTGTGAACGTTTCCGTGCTGACCTTGCGGTCATACTCGTAACAAGTGGTTCCCAGAGTTGATTGTAACCTTGTGATGACATGTTGTGTCGTGTTGTGTGTCGAAGCAAGTCAAAAAAATAAATTATCCTGTGTTTTTCTATGTAGTCTTGTGTGCCTATTTTTTTGTGGGTGTTACACTTGGTATCAGAGTGGAGGTTCATGCTCTCGAACCTATGGGCAAGATTGGAGTTATGATGGTGTACATGATAGCGTTACATGGAGATGATGGTATTGCATGGTAGTGGTTTATATTGGAAGAGTAATGTGGTATAAGTGAGATGTGATTGATGTCATAATTTTGATATTATAAATGCACATGATGTGTATGTCACTTAGTGCGTGTTTATCATCATGTTGATGTGCTGGGGATGGGAGTATTCTCTCTCCTTCTTGTGGACTCTATGAAGAGTTCACGTGTAAATTACTGCTTGTGATGTGTGACAAGAATTATAATGTGGATGATGTAGTGTTGGAGCATTGTGGCATATTGTGATATGTGGGTGTGTCGATATGTTGTATGACTGGATTGATGTAAAGTGAATTGAGTTGTATCATGATGTTTTACCATGTTTTGAAGGAATGTGTGTATCACCTTATATGTAGCAAAGGAATGTTATGTTGTGATGTTATTATATTCATCGTATGTATGATTTGTGTAAATATGTAATGCTTCATGTTGTGATTTAGGGTCATACGGTGAGTGTATGAACCCTATCATATGGTGATTGCACTTTGGGTGCAGAATGTGGTAAAGTGATGTGTTACACTCAGTGAATGGATGATTGTGATCTGCCTTGTGTATGTACCACCATTGTGTTAGTGATGTAGTTACATGTTATATTGTGAACCTTACGCTAACCGACCCCGAGGGAAATCGGTAGAAGTGTATGTTGAGAGTGAGGAATGGTGTACCATGGGTCAATAACTCGAGCCAAAATTCGGTTTAGTAGATAACAACCTGTGATTATTTCCTCTCTCCCTATGTGGTTGTATGTATGCAACCTAAGTGCAACTATGACTATGTTTAGCCTTGTCGAAGTGGTGGTGGGATGATTCAGATAGAGGTGATGACAATTGTACTATTGATATATTATTTTGCGAGCTGAGGCTTGATGTTCCGAGTGCCAGCAACTCGTTGAGCACCCCCTTGGTGGCCAGATAAGGCCACATAGTCATTGTAATGTGCTATTATTATATATGTATTTTATTTGTAAATTGAACTTTTTATGTTATTTCCACAAGGACCAGCAATTTTTTTGATTGTCATGTTTTACATTTTGGGCATTTCCTTGGTTTTGGTACTAACATGCGGGTTTTGACACTAACTATGGCCAATTGGCCATTTATTTTGATTGGTTTTGGATCTTCTTTTAAATTTTAAGATTTTACCGCCTTGCCCAAGGCTTGTACCTTGCCACTTGGCATTTGGATCGGATTGCTATGCTGGTTCTATTGTCATGATGTGTGGAATAGGGTCATAGGATGCACCATGGAATGGTTGGACCTATGGACCCACTTTGTTGTATGGGGGTACGCCCCAAGGAGTTACATATAACTAGCGGGTTGTTGAACCACGCGTTATTATGTCACTTGGGTTAGGAGTGTTCGAACCCTATGTGTCTTGGGCCATGGGGACAACCGGCCTCCTTGAGGGAGTCATAAGAGATTTGAGGGAGGCATAAGAGTTTGAGGGAGGCATAAGATATTTGAGGTAGGCATAAGAGTTTGAGGGAGGCATAAGAGATCTGAGGGAGGCATAAGAGTTTGAGGGAGGCATAAGATATTTGTGTGCATGGTTGATGTTTCGGGATATATGTTGAGTTATTGTGGTGTTTTGGTAGTGGTCTTATGATGTACGGGTTACTCATATCAAATGGATATGTGTTGTGATGTTGCGGATATGTCATTGATGCCCTTGTGGACACTATGTACCTGTAGCATTTGTTTGGTGTTATCTGATTTTTTTTTTTTTCATCGATGCAAATTGAGGAAATGTCAAGTGGATTGTAGTACTCTTTTGTTTGAGTATTTAATATGTCAGTCATAGATGTGTGACGAGTACTATGTTATGTGGACCGTGCCTATTCCCTTCCGTATTTGAGTAATATTTTGTGGTGTAATACAATCATGAAGTATATACTTGTGTGTTTGTGAATTTGTAGTGTCTTGTTTGACCCTGGTAGGGTGTTGTGATAGCAGTTCATGTTGGGCACCTACAATAAGGAATAAACCAAAAATCTTCAACGATGAAATGTTACAGAAATTGAATTAAGAATAATGTTAATGGAAAGAGACTAATGAAAGAATGAATAAGAGGGAACTGCCAATCTTCACAGAACATTGAAATTTAAAATCTCTACCAATGTTCCTAAGGCTACCTTGTGACCGTACTTTAATCAACTAAAATTTTAAACCATAGGGTGTACTCTCTCCTTTATCTGTTCTTTGTTACATACCATTTCTCTTCCTCTATATTATGTTGCATCGAGGACGATACTCTTCCTAAGGGGAGGAGGATGTGATGCCCCATGCGATGGTTACCCCGATTCTTGTTATAGTGACCGCTTTCTGCTGAGCATCGAACGATTGTGTAATGCTTCCTATGCTGGCCTCTGCAACGATCGTTAATTTTCCTTATTTAATGAAATTTGTGTCTTCGAAGCCTTGAAGGCAGCCAGAATAACGTTTGGGTTTTGATAGGGCGTGTCCATTTAAAAAGAGAATGCCCATAATAATAATAACATTCCTTTTAAATTGGTCGACCTCGACTACTGACCATTATGACTATAATTGATAATTATTGTGCAAGCTGTAAAATGATAATAATGATAATAATAATAATAATAATGACATTATGATTGTATTATCGATCAACGATTTTATATTATTATTATTTTCTTTATGTCGATTGTTATCGACATCATGCTTTGTTATCTTTAAACTATCCTTTTAATTTGTTTTTCGCTCCCGCTGATCGAGCCTCGTTGCGCAAACGAGGAAGAGTATGTTTTGTGGTGGCGCCACGGTTTGGGGGGTGGTGTTCATGTAAATATTTTATTTAAGTACTCAACCCCGCTCTCCTCCTGGGTCGACCGATCCCTCAATCTTAGGATTGTTTTAAATTACTAATATTATATGTGGATTTTTATGTGCCCAACCAACCTTGTCTCTCCCTATAGATCTCTTTGTGTACCACGTTTGGCGTGGGGGAGGGAATGTTAATTGTAGTGACCCAAGAATTACACACACGAACAACACAGTGAAATACAGGATAACTTTTTTTTTTTTGACTAGCTTGACACATAACATGACACAACATGTCGTCACCAAGGATACAACTAACATTGTGAACAACTTGATTACAAGGATGGCCATAAAGGCAGCACGGAAACGTCCACACCTATCAAGGACAATTTACTTTTCTTTTTGACAAGACAACATAGAAGTCCAATCACAGAACACACTTATAGTTAGGGCCATCCACAATGAGATATTTTTGAGAGTTATTTATTTTTAAAGGACATCTTACAATTCTTAGCTTACGTTTTTAAGGAGGCTCAAGATATGATTCTTACAAATCATCTTTACCAAGCTAAGTTTATTCTTTTTACACTGAGTAATCATCTTTAAATCTTCTCTATTTTGACATTTATTTGCTTAATTCGTTATTTGGAGAAAGGGGGGGGGGGGGGGTAAATTTATTTTACAAGGCCATCTAAGAACACTTACGCTACTAGAACTTGTTCATGCCCATATGACAACATGGGTTTGCGTTTAACATACTTAAGAGAAGAAAGACAAGGCACCTTGGAGAAAGGTTAGAGGGAGAAGGTTGAGTCAAAATCATCTTCAAGACCTCATTTGTTATTACCAAGATTTAATTGAGGCTTGAGAACTTAACCAGAATTATTACAGATTTTACTTAGGCTTGACTAATTGAGTTTTATAAAAATAAAACCATTTACCATCCAATGGCTAAGAGATAGATTGCGTGATTTCGAAACTGATTCCTCCTACTTATTAAATCTTATTATCTTACAACAACTAACAATTTGTTTCACCTTAGGATCATTTTAAGAATTCACCAAAGAAAGGATAATGTTTGCTAGTGTAGCTAGGGATATCAAGTTATATAATTTTTACTTCACAAAGGATTATTTCATTTTGATCACTCATGGAATTATTTGATTTCAAATAGATCACCTCTACATTTATTTGTTGAATATAAAATTATTATTTTTGTTTAGCTTCTTTAAGGGTTAACCGACCCATTTGACTTTACTTATAATATATTGTCACTCAGTCTTAGAAAGATTTAACTTGACAATTTATTCTCAAGATCAAAGTTTTACAATCCTCATATCAATGTAAAGATTGAATACCATTTCTTACAAAGGTAAGTTACCAATTTACCTACATAAGGAAAAGACAACATCATCACGAAATTTTAGAATATCCCAAGGCAAGAGGTCTTCTAAACTCCTTTGCAAGCACTATTACTAAATTTACCTCACATTGGACATTTTTACAAGGAACCTCATAAATTGCACTGATGAAAACTTTACAACTCTTTCCTTTAATCTACTCGCATAATCCATCTGCACAAATACTAGCTAGAATCAGTTCGCGAGAACTGAGCATGTTAAGGCTACACATTGCAACAGTAAGATAACATTTAACAATATCAAGAAAGGAAAGTTCTAATTCAAAAATGGATTAAAACACAACCCATAACTCCAAAATTATTCGCATGAGAAAGAAATCTAAACCATCCAGCAAGGAGAAAGTCAAAAAACCAGTAAGAACAAAATCACATAAATCAAGGCAAGACCTTATGGGTTAGGAACAAGAAGGTCAAGAGTGTTGATATCTCCTTCATGTAATCCTATGGATTACGTGATTGGAATCCAAAACTTACTCCATCCAACTAAAGGGGGTCTAAGAGAAGACAAAACATACTAATGATGATCGTAGGCGCGAAACAAAACGACGTTATCCAATTCTCCCAGGGGGAGGCTTCATAGCAATAAGGGTTCGACGCCCTTAAAAGAAAAACAACTCTAGTTTCAGTTTTAACCAAGGAGCTTGACCACTACCTCCTTATAGGATTTCTTAAACGTAGGACTAGTTAACAAACAAAACCACTCTTCCAAAAGCGTACAAAGAGGACACAAAAAGGGCCATTATCCTACCAACAACCTTAACCTAAACATCAACTCCTCTACATAATGTAAGGGAAGGCTAAACCCAAAAGTAGTTAATAATTTTTATATATTTCCGACAATGTCAATAAGTATAAAATAAAAAATCGATTTCCTTAACAAGGCCAAAAAATGGGACCTTTTAGTAACCAAGTTTGAAGTATAAGATATTCGAGTTCGAAAACAAGGGGATTCGATACGCAGAGGGTAAAACACCAACGATACCCCAGACTCAAAATACCCTACCACGAGTGCAAGCACAAAAAAAAGAACCAACACACATATTCATCAGGAAGGTTATGCAGTGCAGTCAGGCCTAGAAGTTCTATGAGCTCCTTGCCAATGGTATAGAAGATGGAAATTTTACTCGATCCATGTGGGCTTATCAGGGAAAAGTCTAGCAAATATCAAACAGATGAATATAATAGCCACCTATTATATTATCACTGTAATCAGCTGTCATCTAATAGGAACGGGGTCACGAGTCCAATACCATGGATTCACATACAACTTTTGTTTCAGTCCAGCTATTAATAGTTTGCTCGTGACCCCTAGTAAAATTTGTAGAGATTTCATTCAATAAAACTTACAATGTTTCCCCCTTACTTTAATCACAAAAGAGTTTGAACCAGGAAGAAGGTAAAGTAATTCTCTCAACACGTAGAGGCCAAAATAGATGTCAGGTCATTCATCCTCTAGAACTGGGTACAAAATTCAACCATGTACAGTTCTAAAACAAGACCCTAATGCCATTTTCCAATTAAACAGAAAGTAAGGAATGCCCACAGGCTTAAACAAGTTTTAGAACACAACGTCACTATTAATGTACCTTTTAGCAAAACAGGAGAGCCCTAATCAGGAAATATGTATTTAATCAACCAACTAGAGATATGAAGGCTTAACCTTCCATATAGTAAGCCTTTAATTATAAATACCACCACATAATTATTTTAAAAGAGAGTCATATAAGCAAACAAAACTCAATAATGTTTCCTTCCATACGAACTAGACTGCATCACTCAATATGGCAGTGGCCCATTTAGACAAATATAAACAGAGTAATCTATAAGAGAGGAAAGAACATTCCAAGTAAAACCAGCGAAATTGGAACGAGATTTAAAGGAACAACCACACAATCAGGAAGTGATATAAACAACTACGAAAACATCTTGTCTAGGCGCAATTCAAGAGGAAAGAATATTCATTTCAAGACACTGAAAGAAGGTTGAAAACTATTACGAGGAGTAGATTTAACATGCCTGTTTTAAACGCTATATCTCATGGCCACGCACATGCAGACCCCTTCTCCCCGCAGTCCCAAAATTATTTCTCCACCAAACTCACGCTTCTCACCCACACGGTGTCCCAAATACCACACAAAAGAAACAATAACCATTCCGGTAACTGCAAAGAAACAGGCAGAAGGAGAAAATTCATTCTAGAGCAGTTAACCCCAATTCCTAGTACGTAAATCCACGAAACAACAACAAAAATTTGGAATAATTAGCAGGGTTTTTCATGTCCATGCAATATGCTTTTACTCTTGAATCTAGATTCTAGAACAAGATCGGAAAGTCTTGCGATCAACTATTCGAACAACTCATGAATTGCTTTCCTATTTAAGGCATTGTAAATTAGTTATTTTAAAGCCATTAGGACGCACCTATTACATTAGTTTACCCATCAATTTGTGCGCAAAGAAAACATTCCAGAAACTAAAATCAAAGTTGATTCATGCTTACCATTGGAAGTCTCACACATTAGCTTACTTCAATTAACATCACTTTTATCCTCCACGCTAAGCAAAATTTCTTTGAAGCATTTTGTCAAACAGATTGCGCGTAATCTACTCCAACGACGTGAAGCAACATTGGAAAGGATATTTGTCAGACGATGAAGTAGTTGCAAGAGCTCTTGATATTAAATACCCGCAGCCTACCTGCCGCTCAAGCCCTAATCCTCCTCAAATTGAGCTGATACTATCTCAATAGAAAAGCTCATTCGCAAACTTCACACTATTTGAAACAAGAGAACCAAGTGGTATAGCCATTTCCCATGAATTGATGTTTAAGCAAATAGAAAATGAATCAATTGCAACATCTGTGTCTTTTAAATTCACTGCCATTAGAACCACTATTTTCTGGTAGCAAAGCTCCAAGCATAACATGACACCAGATGCAACAGATAGCTTGATAAAAATGCCAAAGATCTGCAAATGCATTCATTGAGTATCCTATCCATGACTGTGGACACCACCTGGATGGAAGCGACTTTCCAAAATGAAAAGGAAAGACAGCTCAACTAAAACTTTACCTCATTCTTCTACTACAGCTGCAAGATTTTGCAACAACTGATCACGACTGGTCACGTGCAACTAGAACACCAGGAACAACACCAACGGTTCCTTGGGCTCGCCCTACAACAGCTATCGCACTTAGCTCTCTCTGGGCCACTGATTTTCTGGAATACGTTTACTTTTCTACTCTGTAGCTGCTGCATAAAGCCAAGCGCTTCCTCACGGGACTTTCCTAGGAGGATTTCGGTTCTGCACCCATGGATTTTGCCTGTACAACACGATTTTTGGAGACCCACACTCACTCTTGCAACGTCAGGGAGACAGACCTTCATTTCACCATTACTAAATCCACTATCCAGAACACGCTGTAGCAATTCATCTGTTGCAGCATTTGATGGGGCGCAAACAAGCATTCGTGGTTTAGGCAGAAAAAAACAGGTAGACCAAAACAAGGGGCGGGGACAGAAGACTGCGAATCCTTTTGCAAAAAGCAAACAACGATGCGAGCTGGAGCTGTTCAGCACGCAAAGGGGGAGGCAATTTTAATGTTTTTTGGCAGGTGTTGGTTGAGCCACCCACCCCCAACCATGATTTCCAACCTAACTTCTTTTATGTGCCTCCACGTAACATTAAAGAAGTTGTTGGGTCAGAGTGAACTACATAATGAGAACAATTCAAAGTTCAAATCTACTAAATCGAATAAGTGCGAATTGATTGATAGTGATTGAGCTTTTGTCATCTTGGAAATAACCATAGAAAAACAGGGCATTACATTCTCCCCCCCTTAAGAAAGCATCGTCCTCGATGCGACATAACACAGAGAAAAAAGAAATGGTATACAACAAGGGAAGATAAAGAAGCAAACACACCTTATGGTTTAAAATTTTAGTCGATTAGAGCATGGCCACGGGGTAGCCTTAGGAACATTTGGTAGAAATTTTAACTTTCAATGTTCTGTGAAGATTGGCAGTTCTTTCTTGTTCATCATTTCATTTGTCTCTTTCCATTAGCACTATTCTTAGTTTAATTTCTTTTAAAATTTCATCATTGAATATTTTTGGTTTATTCCTTATTGTGGGTGCCCAACATGAACTGCTAACACAACACCCTATCAGGTTCACAAGACCCTACAGATTCACAAGCACACAAGTATATACTTCAAGATTGTATTACACCACATAAAGGTTACTCAAATACGGAATGGAATAGGCACAGTCCACATAACATAGTACTCGGCACACATTAATGACTGACATATAAAATGCTCAAACAAAAGAGTACTACAATCCACCAGACATTTCCTCAATTTGCATTAATGAAAAACTCACATAACACCAAACCATGCTACGGTACATAGTGTCCACAAGGGAATCAATGACATATCCCCAACATCACAACACATATCCATCTGACATGAGTAACACACACATCAAAAGACCACTACCAAACATCACAATAACTCAACATATATCCTGAAACATCAACCATACAGACAAATATCATAAGCCTCCCTCAAACTCTTATGCCTCCCTCAAGTCTCTTATGCCTCCCTCAAGTCTCTTATGCCTCCCTCAAGGAGGCCGGTTGACCCTATGGTCCAAGACACATAGAGTTCGAACACTCCTAACCCAAGTGACATAATAATGCATGGTTCAACAACCCGCTAGTTATCTGTACTCCTTGGGGCGTACCCCTACACAACGAAGCAGGTCTGTAGGTCCAACCATTCCATGGTGCATCCCATGACCCTATTTCACACATCACGACAATAGAACCAACACAACAATCCAATCAAAGTGCCAAGTGGCAAAGTACAAGCCTTGGGCAAGGCGGTAAAGATTCCAAATTTAAAAGAAAACCCAAATTCAAGCAAAATAAATGGCCAAATTGCCATAGTTAGTACCAAAATCCCCATGTTAGTGCCACAAACCAAGGAAATGCCCAAAATTGTAAAGCATGACAATCAAGAAAATCTGTTGGTCCTTACAAATAAAGTAAAAAAGATCAATTACGAATAAAATCAAATCATAATAATGTCACATTACGATAACTGTGTGGCCTTATCTGGCCACCAAGGGGTACTCAACGAGTTGCTAGCACTTGGAACATCGAGCCTTAGCTCGTAAAATACATATCAATAATACAACTGTCATTGTCTCAATCAGAATCATCTCGCCATAACTTCAACAAGGTCCAACATAGTCAAAGTCACATAGGTTAAATCCATACGACAACCATATCAGGAGAGAGAAAAGAGTACAGGTTGCCATCTACTGAGCCTGAGGTGTCTGCGAAACACAATATGCATGGCACCCATTGAACAAGTGTCACACATACAAAACAAACGAAAGTGGTTTTTCAGCCTATGTAAGGCTTCACTTCCTATCTCGTACTTGGCTCGAGTGACTGGTCAACGCTACACATTTTCTCACTCCATACATACAAAGTCTACCGATTTCCCTTAGGTTCGGTTAGTGTAAGGCTCACAACATAACATATAACTACATTACTAACACCCTGGTGGTACACACATAGCTACCATAACGTCTCACGTATGGTAGGTATACGAGGTAGATCATAATCATACATTCACAGGGCGCAATACATCACTTTACCACATTCTGCACCCAAAGTGTAATCACAATATGATAGGGTTCATACACTCACCGTATGACCCTAAATCACGACGTGAATCATTACATATCACACAACTCAGATATACGATGAACATAATAACATCACAACATAATATCCATTGCTACATAACAAGGTGGTACACACATTTCTCCAAAACATGGTAAAAACATCATGATACAACTCATCTCTTTTAACATCAATCTAGTCATACAACACATTGATACACCTACATAGCACAATATGTCACAAAGCTCCAACACTATGTTATCCACTTTATAATTCTTTTCACACATCACAAGCAGTAATTCACATGTGAACTCTTCATAGAATCCACAAGAAGGAGAGAGAATACTCCCATCCCCAAACATATCAACATGATCACAAACACGCACAATGTGACATACACATCATGTGCGTTCACAAAAACACAATTACGACATGGATCACATCACGTTTAAAGCACATTACTCTTCCAATATCTACCACCATCATGCAAAATCATCATCATCATGCAGTATCATCATGTAACACCACCACCACCATGTAACATCATCATATAACACCAGTCCGGCCCATAGGTTCGAGAGCATGAACCTACGCTCTGATACCAAAGTGTAACAACCCAAAAAAACTGACACATACAGCACAGTGAAATACAGGATAATTTTTTTTTGTTTTTGACTTCACATGCTTGACACATAACATGACACAACATGCTGTCACCAAGGATACAACTAACACTGTGGACAACTTGATACAAGGATGGCCATAAAGGTAGCACGGAAACGTTCACACCTATCAAGGACAATACATACATTTTTTTTTCTTCTTTTTGACAAGACAACATGGAAGTCCAACCACATGACACACTTACATTTAGGGCATCCCATGAGGAAATTCTTATTAAATTTTCTTGTTTACTAAAATGTCTCTTAATTCTTAACTTACGTTCTTATAAAATTTCATGTAATGATTCACACAATTCCTTTCACAAGGGAGAACCTCTTTCTTTTCAACTATTGACTAAATAGCTTAAGGCCAAGCTTTCTAAACTAGGATCATCAATTTTATGTCCAAGGCTTTTTTATTCATTTGATTTTAGAACATTTTCCATTTCTTACAAGGTTAATTAAACTTACTCAAGTCACTAACACATGTTGCACAACTCTATTGCACAGGTGAAGGCATAAGCTCCGATTGAGTGGAAAGCCATAACAATAGCCTTCTTGTTTAAGGATCAAATGTTGACCTTGCTTAAGAAATATCACCATGAATCATGGTAAGGGTTAATGGAACAGGACAACAGAATTCAGCTTCAAGGTCACATTGTTCACTATCCGTCTTTTATTGAGGTTAAGAGTTTATCAAGATTGATTAAATTGTTCCATCTAGACTTACTTAATTAAGTCTGACAAAGGAAAACATTCCAAACGATAGAGAGAGATTTAAGGTTTAATTAATCAATTTCCCTCCTACTTATTAAATCCTATCATCTTCTAAAATCTAACCATTGCTTTCACCATGAGATCATTTAAGGTTTCACCATAAAAGGATAATGTTTATTAGTTTAGCTTGGGAATAAAAAAAAACAAGTAATCATATTTTGTTACAAAAGATAGATTCCTCTTGATTGTTCTAGGGTTCAAAAGCTATCAAGTAGATCACATCTACATTAATATATTCATATATATAAATTTTAGTTTAACTTTTATAAGGACTATCCAGTTCACTTTATAGTGCTTACTAACTCATTACTACTATGTCTTAGAAGGATTTACAACTCAACATTTTAACTCAAGAGCAAAGTTTGACAGTTACAACAACAATACTCTACAATACATTTACTAAGGCACTGACCCTTTTTCTAAAAATTTTCCACTAGATGTTATCAATAGTTTAACCATAAAAGACAATGTACAAGCACCAAAGTGGATATCATCTATGCAACTACAACAACCACTTCTTTCATACTTGAGCTCAGAAAAACAACCTGCAAAAACATGTTAGCTTTTGTTAGTTCAAAAGAACTGGCATGAGCATGCATTCCCTTTTCCTAGATATTTCATCAAAATTAATTGAATGACTAGTGCATGATTTCCATTCCAAGGCATAAGCAAAAGTGATTTGTATGAATGTAACAAAATAGATATCTAGTTAACAAAAGGCACACTACAGAACATATGAAAGCCAAAATGTGCATTTTCTATCCAAAGTTACCCTTACACCATACATTCTAAATTATAACAAATTTCCCACATAATACACCTTTTTATTTTCCTTAAGTAAGATAGCGATAGCAGCTTCACATTTACAAAACAGAATAAAGGAATCGTACAACAACCATCCGATATGGAAAATAGTAAATTCTCCTAGTAATGTAAAAAAAAAGGGTAACAAGATTTATTATTCCGAACCTCCCTACTCAGAGCAAGAGTGCCACACAAGTCCACTAAAACCCATACAGCCTACGGGGGGGGCTATGGCCACTCAAGGACCCAATTCAAAGATCATGTAAAAGGAAAGCATTGCACATGTGTACACCTTAAAGTATGTAGCTGACGTTTTTGATTGTTATACCCAATATTTATTTATATATTCAAGGTTAAACAACGTCCACGTATGATAAGTTGCAACTTTGAAAGCACTCTTAAGCCTCAAGTGCCAACTCTGCACATCCCTCAACGAAAAACCCTTCATTCCCAACTTAATAAAATATTTCAATGTTATACACTATTAACTTACTTACTGATATAACGAAGAAAGGTCTCAAAAACATTGTTGCTTGGGGGGGGGGGGTAAATGTAATTTACCTCTCACAGGTCCCCAAAAGCATCTCAAGCCTTAGACTTAGTTCCATGTTCACCACATTCGATATATACTTCATTGTTTGTTGCTCGGAAGGGGTAAAACACTGTTCATGCACTCACTACCATGGGGGCGTTCGACAAGGAAGGGCTTTTCTTAAAATAATAAAAAGAATTAAGCAAACTTACACAGTTACGTCGGGCTCATAGGATATCCCATGTACAAAACGAGAGCCCCTTGAATACTTTAAGTATTTTCTCCACAGGTTCGAGTAAGGTTTTCCTTATAACAAACCCTCAAATTTTCCACCACAAAGAAGTCGTGGACCTTTCATAAGACCAGTTAGGGAGATAATACAAATGTAGGACTGACGAGGATATCCCTTGGTCAGGGTACTAAAATTTTTAAGGTCATCATAAGCTAGGTAAGCAAGTTAGATTTGGTCAAAACATGTTTGCCTAAGATGGCGTCGAAAACCCACTATCAAGTCATAGCCAGTCACATCCAACAAGCATAATACATAGTTCGTTAAAGATTCTAAAAGGAAATAGAAATTTACAATGTTCCAACTTGTAGGCGACCTCCCAGGGATGAAATTGGGATGAAATTGTACCAAATTAGATTGCTAAAAAAAGGATGAGAAAGGGTCTCTCTAGTATCATTTCCAATACGAATTAAGATTATACCGTGATAACATCAAAGGACAATAAATACACTTATTCCCCAGAGGTAAAGAGTTTTATTCATTTATCACCTGCTCTCCTCTATAACCATAGGGACACATAAAGGAGGTAAAAGCAAATCACATTTTTTTTTTTTGTGTTTTCTAAAGAAGACAGAACTTAAACAAACAACTCCTCATTGCCATGCTGAGGAAGGTCCAAAACCAGGTCGCAGAAGGAAAGAAAACTGCTCCTACAGGCATAACACAGACGTATCTAATAAGACCCCTCACACATCTAGCAAAAGAAAGAAAATACACTCTTGGCGGGGAAAGGTGTGCAAAAGCCACACAACATTTCAAATGATAAAATCTCACGCAGAGCTTATCTCAAACCAACACGCACACAATTACCAGGAGAACAAGCAATAATCATGCATTTAATATAAAAGAAATAGCTGGAAAAAAGGGAAAAAGCAGCTCATGCCTGTTCCTCCTGATTCAACATCGCTCCTGGCTTTGAAAGGCATCTACCGCAATGGTAATTAAACCTTTTCCTTCATCAGATTTGAG
>CM034155.1:346243411-346356219 GCA_019776745.2 Taxus chinensis | reverse complement strand
TTTCGATTGAACCATCTGTCTTATATTTTGTTTTGAAAATCCATTTGTAACCAATGGATTTCTTACCTAGAGGCATATCGACAAGTTCCCACATCTGATTTTGAAGCAGGGAATCATATTCAGCATTCATAGCCTGTTTCCACTATGGTTGGTCCAATGTCTCATGAACACTATCAGGTTCGGTGCTATCAACAACTAAACTCATGAGTGTAAAATTTACCTCATGTCTTTCTTGACTTCGTGTTCTGACTCCCATAGAAGTATCAGGAAGTGAGTTCATGTGTCCATCCCCAATAGTATTCTGGACCCATTTCAGACATTGGTGTTGTTGCTGCTGATGTGAAGATGTGTTTTCCAGTGTGCCTAGATCAACGAATAAATCTCTACTCAGCTCTTCTTCTCTCTGATAAGAATCATCTTACCCATCATCTGGCTGTGTGAGAAATCTATGTGACGATGTTGGTACTAGATCTCCATTGTGTGGTAGGGAGTCAAAGGATGACTCATCACACACCACATCTCAACTCTCGTAGATTTTATTCATCTAAGGATCCATGAGATTATATGCCGTTGAGGTAGTACTATACCCCAAGAAAATACATGGCAGTGTCTTTGGATCGATCTTCTTCCTTTCCTCATCTGGAACATGCATATATGTAGTACAACCAAAAACTCTCAAATGATAGATAAAAGGTTTACAACCAGTCCATACCTCTTCTGGTGTCCTATTCTGCAAGATTTTCGTGGGTGCCCGATTGAGTAGATACACTAATGTCTGGATTGCTTCTACCAAAAATGTATCCTCCAATTTAGCGGTGGAGAGCATACAACGAGCCATCTCCATGATAATCCTATTGTGTCGCTCATAAATCCCATTCTTTTGGGGCATGTAGGGTGCATTAAGATTTTTTTGAATGTCATGCTACTTCAGGTATGCTAAGAATTCTTCGATACAAATTCCCCCCCTCAATCTAAGTGGAAGAGAAGGAGAGGCCTCCCAGACTGCCTGGTGGCTTGCTAGTAAAAGGTTTGGAAATTGGCAAATGCCTCACTCTTCTTCCAGAGAAAATATACCCACATTTTCTATGAGTAATCATCAATGATGAGTTGGAAATATTCAAAACCTTGGAAGCTAGCTTGTAGGGGTTTGCACAGATCGGTTTGTACAACCTCAAGATGCTCCGTAGAATGATAAGAGCTCTATTTGAATGGGCCTCTGTATTGTTTTCCCACAAGACATCCCGAGTAAATAGGTAAGGAATGGGAGAGTGGAGGAATCCCTCTTACCATTTCCTTAGCACTGAGATGATGCAGAGCCCCGGTAGAAAGATGACCATATCGAAAGTGCCATAGTGCAGTGGACTCTGCCGTTGAAGTAGAGAGAGAAATGTTAGATGAAGTGACCGCATGCAGTCCAAATAGATGGCCCTTCATAAATTCCCGAGCAATAACTGAGTCTCCATGGGAAATGATATAGGACTTGACCCCTTTCTGAACAAAGAATTCGACCTGCATTCGATGATTAAGACGCTGACTCACAGATAAGAGATTTGAGGTCAAACGTGGAACATATAGCACCTTCGTGAGTGTACATCTTCGTGTCCCAAGAGGAATGATGACATCACCAATCCTCACCAGAATATACTCTTGATTATCTGTGATGGTGATCCAATCTCTAGTGGGCCAGTCACTTAGGGTATGGAACAACTACTTATTCCCAGTCATGTGTTTGTTGGCGCCTGAATAAATCAACCAAACACTTTCTGACAGCTGCAAAGTCTGTGAGACTAGGAAAATGTCTGGATGAGTTGTGTCTTGAACCTCTTCATCGGAGGAGGCATCCTGCTGAGCAGAAATATAACCCTTTTGCCTTTGATTACGAGCACGCCATTAGGATTTCTTAGAATATCCTTGGACAGAAGTGCTCTCTTCGCCAGAGTTTCCATGCTTGCGACCGTTGTAATAACAGTTCACAGTCATGTGCGTATTCATGGAGCAAATGTGGCACCATCGATCCGCCTTGTTATTCTGCTACTTCTGGGGTTACGGCTACGATGGCCATTGAGAAGGTTGTTATTGTGGATCCTGCTTTTGATTCTGGGGGGCTAACTACCCTTTCTGAGGCTTATGGTTTTGCCTTGTGATGAGAGCCTTATCTTTGAAGGCTTCTTGAACATTCTGAATGGCTTCTTCCTACTGAAGATAATTCACTAGTTTGACAAAACTCAGCTCCTATTGAGTGATGGTCAACATGTTGATCAGTGTCTGAAACCGGGAAGGAAGAGCTCTCAAGGTGAGAAGGAGTAGCAACTTGTCGTCCACCGGTTCACCGAGAGCAAAAATTTCTAAGCATAACTCGGGCACACCGCACAACACACCGTACCAAGTAGGACATTATAATGATTCACAGAAGGTCAACGGCACTACTTTATCATGTGAAGCTTTGATTCGTTTGAGCTAATTGACCTTCAGGCCTTCTTGGTTTTGATGGTACCAATGTGGCACCATGCCGGATTGGTGGATTCCCAGATGGAGGCCCTTTATCGTTCATCTCGGCATTCTTGAACCTTTTTTCCCGATATGAATGGCTTCCTGCCACCACTCGAATATTGCTCCCAGACGGCACTATTGTATCTTCTGACCAAACATAAGCTCCTATTGAGCGCGGCATGGTCCAACAGGTGCTTAGAAAGTCTCAAACCGGGCAGTTAGAGGATCGCAGATTAGCGAAGGACAGAGACCTTTGGGGTGAGAAGCAAGTATTTTTGGCCTAAAGTGATTGTGTGTTCTGGCGTTCTTCCCCCGGTTCACCGTTTGTAAGAGATAGCACTACAAAAATTTCTATTGTTGGAACTCGGGCCATTGTTGCACTAATCTTGGTGCAAAAGTGCAAAGAAGGAGCTTAACCTGAAGTGTAAAGTCTTTATTCCTATGTTTGGTTCTATCACATGAAGTCTTTGCTTCATGCAAGCATTCGGTTGCATACGATCATCGTCAGAAGCACTTACAGGCTGATACCCCCATGCGTAGATGGTACCCAACTTAATGTGGCCTTTTTACCCAGCTTCGTAGCAGGATGAGATTGTAAGGATAATAGCTGCTTCACGCCTGGGTCCAGAGTCACCCCCTCAGCTGAAGAATAAACTCGAGATTGGATGATTAGAAGGATACTTAGAGTTTGAAGTAGATGGACCACAAAAGTGGTTTGCTTTACCAAATGGCTTACTGTAGGAACCTCTTGACCTCATTAGAAAAGGCTCAGAACGTGTGTAAGCCATTAATGCTTTTGCATCGGCCTTTTCATACTTAGCCCAATTATAGTATCAGAGTCTATGGGAGGGGGTTTTTCGCTCGTGTCAAAAAGTGCTCCCCAAAAGTCATCAACTGAAAGCATTGTGTGCAACTCTGGTTTTCCATTGCGGTTTTGAAATGAAATGTGGCCCTTTTAGCAAATTGGGCTTACACAAAATGCGCGTTGCGAATTTACCAAAAATACCTCAACAAATTGTCTTTGTACGCACTTTGAATTCAGATTCAAATAAATACGGCTTTACTACGGTATAAAGTTCTTAGCAATGCTCCCCCCATAAGACAGGAAACATATCGAGCCTTATGACGATGGGTGTATACCATCTGGGTGCTTGTGAAGTGCCACGTGGTCTGAGACGAGGACCCTCTTGTGGCCGTGTTCTACATATCCAGTTCCACACACTAGGTGTGATCGCTGATAGCCCCACAACTCCTCTGGCTTCAGTTTGAAATTCAGTTGAGATTGACAGTGTACATTCGTATTACACAAGTCATGAACGTGGAAATAGCAAAACAATCCCGTTGACGGCACAAACATTCATCCCACTTTATACGTTCCTGCTGTGGTACTTAGCAATTCGGAAGATTAAGCAAGTGTCTGTAAGAACTAGTATGCGCGAGTGGTGTCTATATCGTATGGGCTCGCAACTTAGAGGTGACCCAAGTAGAAGGGTTTCTCGTATAACACTCTCGGCATCCGGAAAAGTGTGACATGTAACATGGCAGTAGTAACGTGGATTAAGCCTCCACACACGTAGATTTATCCGTCTTGCCAAGGCTCTTCACCCTGTAGGTTTGAGACGCTGTTGCCAAACTACTCACACTAGGTAGGTAGATAGGCATAACCCACTTCAAGCAAAAATCTCCTGATTATCCTCCACGCACAGTTCTCAGTAGATTTTCTCAATATTCTTAACTGATTAGGCTAGGTTATATGAGAGCAAGCACTAGCAGGGGGATATTTGAGCATGGGTTTGTTTTTCCCCAGTAAGTGCCTGCAATATCCAAACTTACAGGGAGTGTCCAACATCATTATGGGCTCCTCCAAATGATTCCGCTCCCTCATTCGACTGTTAAAAAATTAAAAAAAATAAAAAAACCAATTGTGTACAGAACACTCTGTGTTGGTTGATTGAGTTATTCTCTTCCCATACGTGGGGACAATACGTTTCTAGTGTTTTTTGGTGCCTACCCACCCCCATCGTCTACCCATGCCAAGAAAGGAGGCGGAAATTTGGTACCACTGTTCCCAGCAATACAGGCAGAGTGCAAAAAATGTCATGCCCAAAATAGGTCTGATAGGTTAGGTCATAGAAATGATAGAAAATCGCAAGTTGCTTTTGCTGCCAAGATGGAAAACTCCACACCAATCAAAAGAAACTAGATCTCCACGCAACAAAAAACAAAGAACCTCTACTCTTTAAATTTCCATGCCAAAGATATGCTTCAGCAAAATGAGCAGCACCTAACTACTCCAATCTTCCATGCAGGAAAAGATATAACGAGATACTCTTTAACGCCAAACACAAAACTTCTACATGTCTTTATTCTCCACACCGGTCTGTAGCGAACCCCGGCCAGTAGGAAGGGAATGGAAAGCCAGAGCTTTGATTACCAATGATAGATAGAAGACAAAGAATAATGCATTTTCAATATCAATGTTTTGTGTAAAACAAAACACAAAAGAGCAGAGCCTTATTAAAAGGCTTCTTGCCGGGAGGAACGGCGGAGGAGGCCATAGTCATAGGCAGGAGGATAGTCATAATCTGTTATAACTATCCATCAATAACAATTATTAAAACTTTGGATTAAACTAATTGCTAACATATAGCAAGGGGAGATTTTATGGAATTTATATGACAAGAGGTGCATAGTTTTTGAGTGAATTGAAGTATTTACCATTTAAAAAATAAATATTAGTCAACATATATTTGGTTATATGTTGTTTTGTTCTAAACTGAGCTACAAAACCATGACCCCGAATTAGATCTAAGTGTTTCAACAAGTAACATATATTGGGATTACAATGTGAAGGGACATGGGCTTTTGAATGATGGAGGATGGAGGGATCTCTAGACGTCCCTTGATGTAATGCTGAAGCTGTCTTCAAGGGGAATATTTTCATTTATATATAAATACATGTATCATCATTTATTCTAATGGAAATATTAACTTGTTATTGTTCTTGGCGTTTGGACTTTGTAATCGGTGAGTTTTGTTTTGAAAAGTTTATAACATTAAGATTATCATATGTTTTTCCAACCATATATTGGGGTTGCCTTTAGAGGGAAATCTAGTAGTTAAAACGGGTGTTTATTAGTAAATAAATAGTGAAGGTACAGTTAATACGGTTCAGAATAAAATAATAAATAGTGAAATTTTAAGCTGAATTTTGAGGTGGTGTGCTCTATTTTCACTTGCCAAATCCAATACCCTACTTCCCCAAAAACATATGAACGTGCATATTCATTATACTTTATAAAACAAACAATGTGGATTTTTTTGTTTTTTTTGAATTTTTTAAATTTTACCCATACAGTTTAGAGGCTTGGTGATAGTGCACCCCATAAGAGTTATTGATTTATAGTTTTCTATTTTACAAAATAAGGCTTAATATAAGTTAATATACCCCCTAAGTGTGGTGAAGTTGATTTAATTCAATAATGGTTTTGACTAGAGTAAAAATCTTAAATCACTAATATTTTAAATTATTATAAAGTTGGTTTCCAACTAATTTTCAACTATATTTCATAGGAGATAATTAAATGAACCCCATACCACCCTCTTATCAATATGGTGGTGACACACTATATAGTATTTGAATTCTCTAAAAAAAAATTCTTTGCATCCCATCTATTTCTATAACAAGAGAGAGATCTGAACTAAATTTCCAATATGCCGTAGTGTCGTTGCATTTCACATTGATCCAACCCTCATTCCCCATATTGATTAATTCTACTTCAAAAGTGGTTTCAAAAGACCATGATGACTTCCCTCTTATCTTGAGAAGAAAAAGGAATACCACCAAATTTACCGTTTTTTTTTTTTTTTTGTGTTGCCAGCACAGGACAAAAATCTTTTCCTACAAACACATAAGTTGTCTTTCATTATTCAGCAATTCATAGCCTGTTTCCACTCTGTGGGTTTGGGTTCCAATTGTCTCATTGAACCCTATCAGAGTTAGGCGTGCTTCACAACAATACTAAAACTCATGAGTGTGACAAATATTAAGACCTCACTGTCTTATCTTAGAATTCGTGTGTTCTCGTTCATGACTCCCATCAGAAACGTATGCGACGGGATGAGATGTGAGGTCATGTTGGCCCATTGCCCCAATAATAGTGATAGTGAGCTGGCACCATTTACATTTCGAACGACATGTGGTTGGGTTATCATTGCTGACTGATGAAGATGGAAACCGCCCCCACCCCCCCCCTGTGTTTTCAAGGCTGTGACTAGATCAACAACTAAGAGTCTCAATACTACTCAGGTACTTCTTCTGTCTACTACTGGATAAGAATCATCTTTACCCAGTTCTTGATCTGGCTGTCTGTGAGAAATCTATCGTGACGATGTGTGGTTACTAGATCTCCATTGTGTGGGTAGGGAAGTCAAAGGATTGAATCATCACACCCACACATCTCATATGACTCTCACCCCCACCCACATCTCAACTCTCGTTTAGATTTTATTCATCTCAGGATCCAATGAGATTATATTCCGGTGAGGTTAGTACGTATAACCCAAGAAAAGACATGGCGAGTGTCTTTGGATTCGATCTTCTTCCTTTCTTCATCTGGAACTTGCCCATGCATGGATTTTATGTAGTACAACCAAAAACTCTCCAAATGGATAGATAAAGTTTAAAAACAGTCCCATACCTTCTTCTGGGTTGTCCTATTCTGCCAAGATTTTTCGTGGGGGTTGACCGAATTTTAGTGATACACTAATGTATGGATTGCTTTACCAAAAAATGTATCCTCCAATTTTAGGGGTGGGACGAGAGCATACAACGGAGGCCAGTATCCCATGGATAATCCTATTTGTGTACGCTCATATTATAAATCCCATTCTTTTGGGGCAATGTAGGGTTGCATTTATTCAGATTTTTTTGAATATTGTCATTGCGATGTTAGAAAGAGGTGAAATTTTTATCCGAAAGGTTTCTTAGATACCTGTAAGATTAGCAGAGGATTCAATGACGAAGATGCTTTTAAACTGCACCCTTTTACATGCCCAAAAAGAAAGGTTGAAATTTGAGCGATTACAATATGGATTAGAATTTATAATGGCTCGTTGTATGCTCTCCACCGCTAAATTGGAGGATACATTTTTGGTAGAAGCAATCCAGACATTAGTGTATCTACTCAATCGGGCACCCACGAAAATCTTGCAGAATAGGACAAACCAGAAGAGGTATGGACTGGTTGTGTAAACCTTTTATCTATCATTTGAGAGTTTTGGTTGTACTACATATATGGCATGTTCCAGATGAGGAAAGGAAGAAGATCGATCCAAAGACACTGCTGCCATGTCTTTTCTTGGGGTATAGTACTACCTCAAGGAATATAATCTCATGGATCCTGAGATGAATAAAATCTACGAGAGTTGAGATGTGGTGTGTGATGAGTCATCCTTTGACTCCCTACCACACAATGGAGATCTAGTACCAACATCGTCACATAGATTTCTCACACAGCCAGATGATGGGTAAGATGATTCTTATCAGAGAGAAGAAGAGCTGAGTAGAGACTTATTTGTTGATCTAGGCACACTGGAAAACACATCTTCACATCAGCAGCAACAACACCAATGTCTGAAATGGGTCCAGAATACTATTGGGGATGGACACATGAACTCACTTCCTGATACTTCTATGGGAGTCAGAACACGAAGTCAAGAAAGACATGAGGTAAATTTTACACTCATGAGTTTAGTTGTTGATAGCACCGAACCTGATAGTGTTCATGAGACATTGGACCAACCATAGTGGAAACAGGCTATGAATGCTGAATATGAAAGCAATGATGGTTTGTAGGAAAGATTTTGTCATTGAGGGCACAAAAAAAAAGGTATTTGTGGTGGTATTTCTTCTCAAATAGAGGGAAGAATCATGGTCTTGTGAAACCACTTTTGAAGTAGAATTACAGTGGGGAATGAGGGTTGGATTCATGTGAAATGCACTACAAGATTGGAAATTAGTTCATCTTCTTGTTATAGAAATAGATTGGGATTCAAGAATTTTTTAGAGAATTCAAATACTTATAGTGTGTCACCAGATTGATAAGAGGTGTAGTGTGGTTCATTAATTATCTCCTATGAAATATAGTTGAAACCAACTTTATATTTAATATTAGTGATAGATTTTACTCTAGTCAAACCATTTTGAATTATCAAATTCACACAGGGGTATATTACTTATATAAGACATTATTTGTAAATATAAAACTATAAATCATTAAATATTATGGGGTGAACTATCACAAGCCTAAAATGTATGGTAAAATTTAAAAAATTCAAAAAAAAAATCCACATTGTTTGTTATAAGTATAATTAATATGCACTTTCATATGTTTTTGGAAGTAGGTATTGAATTTGGCAAGTGAAAATAGAGCACCTCAAAATTCAAGCTTAAAATTTCACTATTTACCCGTTTTACATACTATGATTTCCCTCTAAATGCACCCCAATATTTGGAAAAACATATGATAATCTTAATGTTATACTTTCAAACATCACCGATTACAAAGTCCAACGCCAGAAAAATAACAAGTGTATATCCATTAGAATATATGATACATGTATTTATATATAAATGAAATATTCACCTTGAAGACATCTTCATCATTAACATCAAGGGACGTCTAGAGATCCCTCCATCCTCCATCATTCAAAGCCCATGTCCTTCACATTGTAATCCCAATAGATGTTACTTGTTGAAACACTTAGATCTAATTCGGGGTATGGTTGTAGGAGTTAGAACAAACAACATAAACCAATATATGTTGAAAATATTAATTTTAAATGGTAAATAATTCACCAAAAACTATGCACCTCTTGTTCATATAAAATTCCATAAATCTCCCTTGCTATATGTTAGCATTAGTTTAATACATTGTTATTGATGGATAGTTATAGACAATTATGACTATCCTCCTTCCTCCCGCAGCCTTTATAAGGCTCTGCTCTTTTGTTTTACACAAACATTGAATTGAATGCATTATTCTTTGTCTTCTATCATTGGTATCAGAGATCTCTCCATTCCTCTACCTGTGTGGAGAATAAAGTGACCTGTAGAAGTTTTGTTTTGGCGTTAAAGAGTATCTTATCTTTTCCTGCATGGAAGATTGGAGTGTTAGGTGCTGCTCATTGCTGAAGCATATCTTTGGCATGGAAATTTAAAGAGTGGTTCTTTGGTTTGCGTGGAGATCTATTTTCTTTTGATTGTGTGGAGTTTCCATCTTGGCAGCAACTTGCTCTATCATTTCTATGACCTAACCTATCAGACCTATTTGGCATGAACATTTTTTGCACTCTCCTGTATTGCTAACAGTGGTACCAAATTTCCTCCTTTCTTGGCGTGGGTAGACAGTAGGCACCAACACTAGTGTTAAACGTATTGTCACGTGTGGGAAGAGGATTCAAACCAACACAGAGTTCTGTAAACAATTGGTTTTTTTTATTTTTTAACAGTGCATGCGGAATCATTTGGAGGAGCCCATAATGATGTGGACACTCCCTGTAAAGTTGGATATTGCACTTACAAACCCATGCTCAAGATATCCCCTGCTAGTGCTCTCATAAACACTAGCCTATCAGTTAAGAAGATGGAGAAAATATACTAGACCTGTGAAAAATGTAGGATATCAGGAGATTTGCTGAAGTGTTTGCCTAGTCTACCTAGTGTGAGGAGTTTGGCAGCGTCTAAACCTACAGGGTGAAGAGCTTGGCAAGACAGGATAAATCTAGTGTGTGGAGGCTAATCCACCAGTTACCTTGCCATGTACATGTCACACATTTCTCTGATGCCGAGAGTGTTACGAGAAACCCTTCTACTGGGTCACCTCTAAGAGCCCAAGATGACACCATCGGCATCTATTTTGTCCTTGCTTAATGAATTGCTAAATACCAGCAACGTATTATTTGATGAATTGGTGCGTCAAGGATTGTTTGACTATTTCTGGTTCGACGTGTGTTGTCAAGCACGTTGAATCCATGAAGCATTGGAGTGGGGCTATGATACAAATGATGAACGTGAAGTAGAACACCCACAAGAGCGTCCTCGTCTCACTGCACAAGCTTATAGAACCCATCTTCATCATAGGTTCCTTCAGTAAGCATTTATAACCGTTTTTGAACAATCAAAAAATAAAATACAATTTTGAGTTTTTGGAAATGTCTGCACCTCGCATTTTGTTGAATGCCCAATTGCTAAAAGGGCCAAATTTCACCGCATGGAAAACCAAGATGCAAAAAATTCTTCAGTTTGATGATCTTTTGGGGATCATTTTTGACGTGAAAACCCCTCCCATAGACTCTGATCTATTGGCTAAGTATGAAAATGCCGATGCAAAAGCATTAATGCTTATCACTCTGAGCCTTTCTAATGAGGTTCAACCTCATATTTGGGAAGCAACCACTTCCTCTATGGCATGGGCCACATTGGGTACCATCTATGAAGCCAAGAATCTGACGATGATTTTGCATCTTCAGACAAAGCTTCACAATGATGAGTATGCATGATGGTGAATCAGTTAAGCCTTCTTGCGGTGTGTGGCACGAGTTATGCTTAGAAATTTTTTTTGCTCTCGGTGAACCGGTGGAAAGACAAGTTGCTACTCCTTCTCACCTTGAGAGCTCTTCCTTCCCGGTTTCAGACACTGATCAACATGTTGACCATCACTCAATAGGAGCTGAGTTTTGTCAAACTAGTGAATTATCTTCAGTAGGAAGAATCCATTCAGAATGTTCAAGAAGCCTTCAAAGATAAGGCTCTCATCACAAGGCAAAACCATAAGCCTCAGAAAGGGTAGTTAGCCCCCCAGAATCAGAAAATTGCAGGACTACTCCACAATAACAACCTTCTCAATGGCCATCGTAGCCGTAACCCCAGAAGTAGCAGAATAATAACGCGGATCGATGGTGCCACATTTTCTCCATGAATACGCACATGACTGTGAACTGTTATTATAATGGTCACACGCATGGAAACTCTGGCGAAGAGAGCACTTCTGTCCAAGGATATTCTAAGAAATCCTAATGGTGTGCTCGTAATCAGTTTAGGCAAAAGGGTTATATTTCTGCTCAGCAGGATGCCTCCTCCGATGAAGAGGTTCAAGACACAACTCATCCAGACATTTTCCTAGTCTCACAGACTTTGCAGCTGTCAGAAAGTGTTTGGTTGATTTATTCAGGCGCCAACAAACACATGACTGGGAATAAGTAGTTGTTCCATACCCTAAGTGACTGGCCCACTAGAGATTGGATCACCATCACAGATAATCAAGAGTATATTCCGATGAGAGATTGGTGATGTCATCATTCCTCTTGGGACACGAACATGTACACTCACGAAGGTGCTATATGTTCCACGTTTGACCTCAAATCTCTTATCTGTGAGTCAGCGTCTTAATCATCGAATGCAGGTCGAATTCTTTGTTCAGAAAGGGGTCAAGTCCTATATCATTTCCCATGGAGACTCAGTTATTGCTCGGGCATTTATGAAGGGCCATCTATTTGGACTGCATGCGGTCACTTCATCTAACATTGCTCTCTCTACTTCAACGGCAGAGTCCACTGCACTATGGCACTTTCGATATGGTCATCTTTCTACTAGGGCTCTGCATCATCTCAGTGCTAAGGAAATGGTAAGAGGGCTTCCTCCACTCTCCCATTCCTTACCTATTTACTCGAGATGTCTTGCGGGAAAACAATACAGAGGCCCATTCAAATAGAGCTCTTATCATTCTACGGAGCATCTTGAGGTTGTACACACCGATCTGTGCAAACCCCTACAAGCTAGCTTCCAAGGTTTTGAGTATTTCCAACTCATCATTGATGATTACTCACAGAAAATGTGGGTATATTTTCTCTGGAAGAAGAGTGAGGCATTTGCCAATTTCCAAACCTTTTACTAGCAAGCCACCAGGCAGTCTGGGAAGCCTCTCCTTCTCTTCCACTCAGATTGAGGGGGGGAATTTGTATCGAAGAAGTTCTTAGCATACCTGAAGTAGCATGACATTCAAAAACATCTTAATGCACCCTACATGCCCCAAAAGAATGGGATTTATGAGCGACACAATAGGATTATCATGGAGATGGCTCGTTGTATGCTCTCCACCGCCAAATTGGAGGATACATTTTTGGTAGAAGCAATCCAGACATTAGTGTATCTACTCAATCGGGCACCCATGAAAATCTTGTAGAATAGGACACCGGAAGAGGTATGGACTGGTTGTAAACCTTCTATCTATCATTTGAGAGTTTTTGGTTGTACTACATATATGCATGTTCCAGATAAGGAAAGGAAGAAGATCGATCCAAAGACACTGCCATGTCTTTTCTTAGGGTATAGTACTACCTCAAAGGCATATAATCTCATGGATCCTTGAGATGAATAAAATCTACGAGAGTTGAGATGTGGTGTGTGATGAGTCATCCTTTGACTCCCTACCACACAATGGAGATCTAGTACCAACATCGTCACATAGATTGCTCACACAGCCAGATGATGGGTAAGATGATTCTTATCAGAGAGAAGAAGAGCTGAGTAGAGATTTATTCGTTGATCTAGGCACACTGGAAAACACATCTTCACATCAGCAGCAACAACACCAATGTCTGAAATGGGTCCAGAATACTATTGGGGATGGACACATGAACTCACTTCCTGATACTTCTATGGGAGTCAGAACACGAAGTCAAGCAAGACATGAGGTAAATTTTACACTCATGAGTTTAGTTGTTGATAGCGCCGAACCTGATAGTGTTCATGAGACATTGGACCAACCATAGTGGAAACAGGCTATGAATGCTGAATATGATTCCCTGCTTCAAAATCAGATGTGGGAACTTGTCGATATGCCTCTAGGTAAGAAATCCATTGGTTACAAATGGATTTTCAAAACAAAATATAAGACAGATGGTTCAATCGAAAAACACAAAGAATGACTTGTTGCAAAGGGTTTTGCTCAGCAAGAAGAAATTGACTATGATGAGACCTTTGCACCCACTGCAAAGATCAAAACCATCAGAGTTATATGTGCATTGGCAGCACAAAATGGATGGAAACTTCGGTAGATGGATGTCAAGAGTGATTTTCTGAATGGTGATCTCAAAGAAGAAGTATACATGGCCCAACCTGTAATGCCCCAACCTACCTGATTTTTAATATTCTCCAAAGCATCGAGTATCTGAGTACACTCCTTAATCTTGTAATTTTGTTTCATCAACCAAGCACCAACCATTTTGAGGACCAGTGGGATCCCATAGCAAACATTTTGTAATGCCCCAACCTACCTTGTCTCGGTCAGCATTATTTCCTGACTGCGTGGAGGATGGAGACATTAATGTATGACGTGATGGAATCCCTATTGGTGGCCACACCCACTAATTTACCTGATTTGCAAATCCTTTTTTTTTCTTTTTTGACCTGCTCACGCAAAGAAACTGTGGTTTCCGCACATGCCCATTTATTAAAATGTTGACTTGAATGCTTGTTTGCACCCCATCAAATGATGCAACAGATGAATTGCTATAGCGTGTTTTGGATAGTGGATTCATTAATGGTGAAATGAAGGTCTGTCACCCTGATGTTGCAAGGGTGGGTGTGGGTCTCAAAATTGTGCTGTACAGGCAGTATCCGTGGAGTGTAGAACTGAACTTCTCCTAGGAGTGCCGTGAGGAAGTATTTGGCTGTATGCAGCAGCTACAGGGTCGAGAGGTAAACTTATCTCAGAAAATCAGTGGCCTCTAGAGAGAGTAAGTGCAACAGGTGCTGCAGGGTGATCCCAAGGAACCGTTGGTGTTGAACCTGATGTTCTGGTTGCACGCGACCACAATCAAGATCAGTTGTTGCAAAATATTGCAGCTGTAGTAGAAGAACGAGATAAAGTTTTAGTTGAGCTGTCTTGCCTTTTCATTTTGGAAAGTCGCTTCTGTCCAGGTGGTGAATTTAACATGGTAGAAGCTGGAATAGTGAAGGCTTTGCAGGTAGAAGGTTACTTTGACGCTGGAATGGTGCCTGTGGCCAATACACCTGCGTGGAATACTATAGTAGAAGCATTTTTGAGCGCTCCAACAAGCAGGTTGTCCAAATTTGTTGTTTTATGTTCTGTATCTCTGCATCCTGACAGTGAGGGTGTTACCAGCAGACCTGATGAGATTTATTGCAAAGATTTTCTATGGAAACCTTTCTGTTTGTTTCACGATGCAACCCATGGAAGAGGATCTCATTGAGGCGGATCTGTTCCATTTCATTGTATTCGTGAAGCACAATTTGCTTTACAAGTATGAACTTGTTGGGAGATCTATGCAATGTTGGAGGAATTGTCTTGGGAGAGCTCTGGTCCCAATGCAGGATTCAAAACATTCTCTGTTAGAGTCTGGAGAAGATTACCTGATTTCTTACACTCTGTCAATCTCAGGCATGTCAAGTTAGGCTACCATTATTTGATTAGAAATGCTCTGTATTTCTTTGCTATCCCTCCTCTGCTGGTGTTATTCAATGCAGAGGTTGAAACATTGGGGAGAAATAATTTATGGAGTTCTTGAAAGAAGCCCGTGTAGAAGCAGTGATGGTGATGTTTGGTGCCTTGGATGAACTATTTGAGAAAAATCAGAGTGAGGCCCAAGGATATTGGGATTCTTGTGGTGAACTGCAGCTTGTTTAATCCAACTCCATCTCTGCCTGCCATGATTATCAATCACTACAAGATGAGAGGAAATATTATGAGCTTCTTCAACGAGTCACTAGGTTGGCAGGCATAAAGTTTCCTGTTGGAATTATCACACCTTACAAGCTACAGCTGTAATGTTTGCACCGAGAGTTTGATGTTGTCCCCAAATATAATGAAGGAAAATGTTTATGTATCAATACGGTAGATGCCTTTCAGAGCCAGGAGCGATGTAATCATTATGTCTTGTGTCCGAGCTTCAAACAATGGTTGGTGTTTAGCTTTCTAGCGCAAGTGCTCTTGGACTGAGTGGTAAGCAGTTCAACTCTCACCCCCAAAGCAACTGCATTGAAGAAATCTAGTGTTTGGACAGCCACCTATTGCATTCTTCTAGTCGTGCCTTCAAAAGGGAATCCTGGTGTGGTATATTGCAAGAAAAGACCAGTGAAGCAGAGGATAAAGCGGAGGGCGTGTGGCTGTAGCACTCCCTGCTGGATGTACATGACTGGTGGATGAGTTAAAATAGGAAAGATAGACTAACCATATACATAATATGCTAATATCTAATAAACCTCTTGAAATGAAACTTTTTCTTTCTAGAAATTGGTTTAAATTTGTGATTTTGTGGATGTGTGTTCAGTATATGGTTAACAGTTTGTTACTTCTGGATTTGCCTCTGTTAGTTGTTCTTGTTGAAGTGATCAAACCCATTTATATATTTAAAAAAAAAAACAAAGGTTCTCAGTGTATGCTTCGATTGATCATATGAATATATATATATATATATAATTTTAAAGTTACTTCCTTCTGCAAAATGTCGCTGTTTCTTTTGTGAACCTGGGTATGTAATCGCCCCTGGAACGTTGCAGCTTTGACTAGTATTTGGTTCCTTTTATGTTATTGCCCTAGAGGAAAGTATACCGTTAAATTATTATTATTTTTATGATAAGCTTGATTATTCACTTCGTGTATTGTGCAAATTATTAGGGCATTTGGAAATTAGAAGTTCAATATATATGCTTGTTAAGAAGGAAGTTTTGGACCGAAAATATGTCCTGGGTCGATAGAAGGGCATAAATTATTGATAGAACCCCATTTGATCCTACTCTTTCTGTGAGTAAAATTTGATAAAATTAATGACCTTTATGGTGTTAAGATATGGTATGTTGATGATTCCTTGTGTGATCGATTTAATTATGTATAGACATAATGCCTTGATGGAGTAAGGTAATATCTTTCACGGTTCGTGAAAGTTAAGGTTTTCATCAACTGCTTAAGGTAACATGAAGTTCCTTAATTTAGTCAAACTTGTTTTTCACTTCCTTCTTGATGAGTGACCTTTCATTAAAAATTTATAATGATTGTGATGGAAGGTCATGAATATATTTTGTTGTCTAAAAAGGGAAAAGAAGTTATGGAATAGTTTGTATATGTATCGAACGTAATAATTGTAATTACATCATTATAGAAGTTCATTATTGGAGGATATCTATCTTCAATGGTATATTATGTGTTTAATCACTACATAGGTTACCATAAACTTAGTGATGAGATGTAAATTAAGGAGAGTTGAGAGACTGTTTTCTTTGTATACATCGTTTATGATATTAGAAAGTGAGTTGACGTCGGAAAATTTCAACCAAGTCTAGATTCATGGCTATGTTCCCCTAGAACGGGAGGGTTATAAATCTAAAGTATTATGAAAATTGCAAGGATGTGTTTAGAATGCTAGATTGCCTACTCAACTTGGGTATTAATGAGGCTTGTCACTATTCTCGGCCCTGGTTATGTTCAGTAGTTAGGCTGTTAGGCAATGCCTATTCCAGACATTCTTATCGTCCTTTCCACAAATCCTTATTAGCTATGAAGTCACTTATTACCTAAGATATAATGGTTGTGGGTTTGAATATAATATTTTCATCCTTTAAACCTTTTTGATTACATGATAGAACTTTATTATTACCCTCGTTATTCGTTCCTAGCCTATTAGGCTTATGGCCCTACGGAACGATTGCAAAACTATATTTTTTTTGGCAACTAAGATCGTGTCTGGTTTTTATCTTTTGACTTCACCTTGAGAATGTTGATTGATGGGTTACACTTTAGATTTCAATCACGTAATCTATGGGATTACATGATTGAAATCCTAATACTCTCAACTCTTGTGTCTAATCATTTAAATTTCATAGTCTTGCGTATTTGGTTGTCAAACTTTTGTAGTTTTCGAGGTATTTTTCATAACTAAAACTTATGGATTTCTTCTTAGTTGATATGTTGAAAATTATATCTTGTTTCAAAAGGTTGTTAGAGGTTAGAACTTTGATCCATTTCTTGAAATAGAATGCTTCCTTTCATGGTTTTGTTAGCTAGTAGCTTATTGTTGCTATGTATAGTCTTATCTTGCTCAGTTCTCGCGAACTGACTCAGGTTATTAATTGTTGCAGATGGCTTACATGGTTAGATGATGGAAAGACTTGTAGATTATTGCATCAATCTTGGTTATGATGTTCCTTTGTACAAATGTGTATTATGTTATAAAAATTTGGAAAGGGCCTTTGGACATTTTAGAAGAAGGGTCAGTGCCTTAGTAAATGTATTGTAGAGTATTGTTGTTGTAACTATTGAAACTTTGGTTTGTTTGGTTATCACGTGAAAGATGAAATTTGATTACCGCTTGGTTACGGGATATTCTAGTGTATTTTATTTTAATCCTTAGAATGGTAGTGGGGCATGTCCCATGTTATTACTCTCTTGCTCCCTAGTCATGGTTCAATAGAGATGGTATGTCCCTTTGGTTTGTGCATCATGTTGGAATAAATTGATGTAACCTTGTTTTGTTTTCGCAAACGAGTACTGTTATACTTTGCTCTTGAGTTAAAATGTTGAGTTGTAAATCCTCCTAAGGCATAGTAGTAATGAGTTTGTAAGCACTATGAAGTGAGCTGGATAGTCCTTATAAAAGTTAAACTAATAAACATTATCCTTTTATGGTGAAACCTTAAATGATCTCATGGTGAAATCAATGGTTAGATTTTAGAAGATGATAGGATTTAATAAGTAGGAGGGAAATTGATTAATAAAACCTTAAATATCTCTCTATCATTTGAAATGTTCTCCTTTGTCAAACTTAATTAAGTAAAGTCTAGATGGAACATTTAACCAATCTTGATAAACTATTAACCTCAATAAAAGACTGATAGTAAACAATGTGACCCTGAAGCTAAATTCTGCTGTCTTGTTCTGCTAACCCTTGCCTTGATTCATGGTGATATTTCTTAAGCAAGGTCAAAATTTGATCCTTAAACAAGAAGGTTATTGTTATGAACCCTAAGCGGTACTTTCCACTCAATCGGATGCTTATGCCTTCACCTGTGCAACAGAGGTGTGGAACATGTGTTAGTGGCTTGAGTAAGATTAATTAACCTTGTAAGAAATGGAAAATGTTCTAAAATCAAATCGATAAAAATCTTTGGACATAAAATTGATGATCCTAGTTTAGAAAGCCTAGCCTTAAGCTATTTAGTCAATAGTTGAAAAGAAAGAAGTTCTCCCTTGTGAAAAGATTGTGTGAATCATTACATGAAATTTTATAAGAACGTAAGTTAAGAATTAAGAGACATTTTAGTAAACAAGAAAATTTAACAAGAATTTTCTCATGGGATGCCCTAAATGTAAGTGTGTCATGTGGTTGGACTTCCTTGTTGTCTTGTCAAAAATAAGAAAAAAAAAATGTATTGTCCTTGATAGGTGTGAACATCTCCATGCTGCCTTTATGGCCATCCTTGTATCAAGTTGTTCACAGTGTTAGTTGTATCCTTGGTGACGAAATGTTGCGTCGTGTTATGTGTCAAGCAAGCAAAAAAAAATAAAAATAAAAAATTATACTGTCTTTTACTATGTTGTTCGTGTATGTGTTGGTATTTTTGGGTTGTTACACAACTTGAAGGGTTTGTATACGAACCTCAACCACACAAGGTATGTCATCTGATAAAGTCACTTTATGGAATCAAACAAGCACCTAGGGAATGGTATATAGAAATTGATGATCAGCTATTGCAGCATGGATTCACTCATAGCCCCACAGATACAAATTTGTATATTAAGAAGGGAGGAAAAAAGATTGGTATTCTGGTTTTGTATGTCGATGATCTTGTTATCACAGGTAGTTCTGAAAATCTTGTGGATGATGTAAAGAATGATCTAAAGAAATCCTTGTACATGACTACTTTGGGGCTACTTCACTACTATCTTGGCTTAGAGATATGGCAGAAGAAGAATCATATCTTCATCTCCCAGATGAAATATGCCAAGACACTCGTGGAGAAGTATGGAATGTCAGATTGTAAACCAATGTCCACACCTATGGAAAAAGGTTTACAATTATCTAGATTCCAGGATTCAGCGTAGGTAGATGGCACTCACTATAGGAAACTTGTGGGGAGTCTCATTTACTTGACTTATACTAGGCCAAATATTTTCTTTGCAATGACCTATCTCACCAGATTTATGCAGGAGCTGAAGAAATGTCATTGGATAGCAGGAAAGCATGTGTTGAGCTACGTCTGAGGTACAATTGACTTTGGTCTGGAGTATCAGAATAACACTCAATTCTTCTTACAGGGATATATAGACTCAAACTATGTAGGATCCGTTACTGATAGGAAATCCACTTCAGGGTTTGTTTTTCATCTCAGATATGGACCTATCTCGTGGATTAGCAAGAAGCAAACTGTTGTTTCTCTCTAATCCACTGAGGATGAATACCGTGCTGCACGAGGAACTGTGTGTGAAGTGATTTGGTTATGTCACATTCTTGCAGATATAGGGATTCCTAAAGAGAAACCTCCCATCATTCACTGCGACAATCAAGGTGTGTTGAAGTTTGTGAAGAATCCTATTTTTCATGAATGAATAGAGCATATTGAGGTCGAATGTCACTACATTAGTGAACATGTCTTGAACCACCAAATTCAACTCCAGTACTGCCCTACTGATTTTTAGGTTACAAATATTCTCACCAAGCCTCTCGGTAAGGTGAAGTTTGATTTTCTTAGGGGGTACATATGTAGAAACAATGTATTAAGGGGGGGAATGTTAGCATTAGTTTAATACATTGTTATTGATGGACAGTTACAGATAGTTACAATTGTCCTCCTTCCTCCCGTAGCCTTTATATGGATTTGCTCTTTTGTTTTACACACACATTGAATTGAATACATTGTTCTTTGTCTGCTATCACTTCATGTACTTTTGAATTCTTTCACTCTTCTTCATCATCACACTTGATTACATTTTTGGAAAAATTGTCACTGCTCCTTGTGGGATTCGTGACATGGACTAATGCCTCCCATGGATTCATTAACTCTAGCATTTGTATTGGAAATTGATGGGTCGACCTTCTGTTTTAACAAAAATCACTTGCAATAGTTGGTATCAAAGTGAAAGGTCATGTGTTCAAATCCCTCGCGTAATTTGGGGGGATTTTGTTTGCCAAATTATCAGCGCTCCCTATGGTATTCATGACATAGACTAATCGCCTTCATTGGATTCATTGATTGTAGCGCTTGTATTAGAAATTGATGGGTCGACCTTGTGGTTTAACAAAAATTACTTCCAACATACATTACGTTTCCATTATTTGTACCATATGTATTGAATATTATTACTGAATATTATGAAGAGTGGTTTCAATGCAATATGAACCAAATATTACACCGAGGGATGGGTGATGATGAAGTTTTATGTTTTTATGTAGGGAAGCTTCCTACTTGTCTTGACTTGGAAAAAAAGTCTTTGTAAATCAAAGAACAATGTGCAGTCAACAATATAAAAAAAGGTATGGTGTCTCATGCCAATAAAATAGACTGGTAGATAAAATGTACCTTACGTTCATATGACCAACCAAGGGTCTCAACTACCGATGATTGTTTGCGCATCACATATTTTTTTGTAATTAATCGATCTTCAAACTACAATGTTGGGCTACAGAGTGCAATAATAACCAAGAATTATAGTTTGTGTTTCAAACCTAGAGTCTATAGGATTTTCCTTCTTTTTATTTTATCTACTATAATTGCAAAGGGAACTCACACGAATAATGTGAACGAGATTGAGATGATAAAGTGGAGCGCATATAGAAAATATTATTTTGGTTAGAATAGTAAGAGATGTTACATATGTTTATGTAGGTACTTGATTCCCACCTTTCCATTCATGTCGTGATCTTATCTAACAAATTAAATGTCATCCAATAAAAAACCTTGATGGTGTAAAATAAAAAATTAAAAAAAAGGTAAAACACATTTTATGATGGTCACCGTGCATCTCCCACTGGAAAGGCTGTCACACACATGGATGATATTTTTTATCTTATGCTAACAAGTACAAAGTAATTTTAAAAACCTAATTGTTCTCTATGTTCATATTTTTGTTATTGTTTTAAATTGCTAAATTTGAAAATGTAAAAATTGTAATGGTCTCTTTACTTATGGTTTCACATAAAAAAACTATAGTGATACAATTGTTGTAAAGTATACAGTTTCAAAAAACTTGTCGCCAAATTTTTATACACGATATGGTCCTCGACTTATGTGCAAGGTAAATTTTTATGTTGTTTTCTAAAATGGATTATGTAGCTTGTATTTTGAAAAATTGTAAAATGTTTGTCATATACAGTTTCACGCTTCTTACTTTGAAAAATTAAAAACAAATTATTATTGATTAACAAAATTGTTTTCCTTATATATTGAAACAAGTTATAGAACATCACATTTATTTTTGTAAATTCATGTTTATATTGTGATAAAAAAAAAAGTAAATCAAATCAGACTTTGTAAGTCCTTGCCCCCATTTTATTGTTCTTGCTTTATGCTTCTCTATTTAGATATGAACCTTTCTTTTAGTTAACTCCATGTTTTTTTAGGGTGTACCCAAATTCGTAAATTTATATGTTTTTTTATTTATTCCTACTGTAAAACTAATTGTCTTACTACCTCTTAATTTAATCTCAAGGTCCCTTCTACTTCAATCTCAAATGAATGAGAAATAATGCTTAGATTCATTTAACCTTTTTCCTATCATTCTAATCCCCTATATATTTCCCTTCCCCACCCTTCCATTCTACCAATCCTCTCTTCTTTTGTCCATTGTTTATACATGTCTTCTTCAATATTTAATTATACATATATAACTTCTTTCTTTCCATTCTTATTTATGTCACATACTTTGTTCTCATTTACATACCCTATCCCTTTAGCATTCCCATTGCACTAGCTGCATACGATTTTTCATATTATATGGGCGAAACTTGCAGAAAGTTGAAAGTTGAAGCGATGGGCAAGGATTCTGCACTTTGTGTGGCTCACAAGTCATGATATTCCTAGTCCTCAACATGAACAGGTAGCACGTGCATGCACGAAGTGTGCGAGGACCATTCCACATACTTTTCCCGAGGCACTGCCACCACTGTCAAATAGTTTAAAAACATAATTTCTTACAGTGTTAAGGCAGTAATGGAAAAGTTACCGACTTTGATCTGTGGCCTCTACCGAACGGTCAAACAAGACTATCACCACTTTAACTCAACACTCAACTCAACTTCACATAAATTTATTTGATGCACGCTAGTCATTCATTTATCCCCACTGTTTCCCAAATTTGTAAAGCCGAACAAAAATGCCGAATAATTTTGAGTGCGAGCCTCTCGTAGTGGAGGAAATTCCTGGATATTTCAAAGTCTACAGTGATGGATCAGTTGTACGGGAAGACGAACCATCTTTCCCTTCAGTCATTTCTAAGAAAGATGATGTGTTATACAAAGACGTTGTGTTTGACGAGGAATCTGAGCTGTGGGCACGCCTCTACCTGCCACCCCTAATGAAGACTAACTCCAACTCCAGGGTGCCTGTGCTTTTATACTTTCACGGAAGCGGATTTATCTTGTCGAGCCCTGCATCTCCCCATGTCCACAGCATGTGCAAGCTGTGGGCAGCCAAACTAGGCATGATTATCATATCTGTAAAGTACAGGTTAGCACCTGAGCATCGTCTTCCTGCTGCCTACCACGATTCCATCGCAGCGCTCAGGTGGCTGGAGGCGATGAAAAAAGACGGCGCAGTCGCAGATCCGTGGTTACATTCTCACGCCGACTTTTCCAAGATATTTGTGATGGGTGACAGTGCAGGAGGGAACATTGCACATCATCTGGGCATGTGGGCTGCAAAGGCATCCGTAGAGGCCGAAAATGGAATGGAAGTTAAAATCAAGGGGATGATTTTGTTGTAACCCTTTTTCGGGTGTGAAGATCGGATGCCGTCACAAGAAGGAAGTCTCTCCATACTTAAGGTGGAGCATTCAGACGCCTATTGGAGACTGGCACTGCCCTTGGGAAGCAACAGGGACCATCCTTTTTGTAATCCTGTAGGGGAAGGGACATGGAATTGAGTTTCTAAACTTTCCCTTCCGCCCATACTTTTTGTGGTTCCAGGGAGTGCTACAACAAGAGACAAACAATTGCAGTACTGTGAGTTTCTTAAAAACTCTGGAAAGGAAGTTGAGGTGCTTTTGTTCGACGATGAAGACCACGGCTTCAATTATTTGGATGTTGAGGGCAAAAGCGCTGTTGAACTTCACCGCCGTACGTCTGACTTCATGAAATGAGATATTGGTTTCACCAGTCTGCAATTCTAAAATATAATAAAAGCTGATCGCAAAAGCTACTAAGCTTATTTACTTCGAAGGTGTGTTTTATTCTAATAATCTACCATATGTATTTTGTAAATACTAGCAATTGCCAACTACGGGGGAATAGATTTCAAGAAATGCATCCATGAGACTGCATCTCCCCCAAGTCATTATGTCAAGTAGTTCGTACTTTGTGCATGATTAGAAATTTTATATACATATATAGACGGACATTGAAAAATTTATAACATATGCTTTCTATTATAGCTCGTTTAAACGGAAAAATAATGGATGTACGAGTTATTGTAGCTCTTCATATGCATCCCTTTGAAACCACTAGATAAAAATTGGCCACAGACTGTAGGGATGAATGTATTAATCCTTACCAGGTGACATCTGGTTTACTACTTTTTGCAGAAAACTTTTTCTTCATTTCTTGCAGAACAAATTACTTCAATTTTTATAAAATAAACTTATTTAGCTTTGAAGAGCTAATCCCATAATTCTGACCTCAATGGAGGTAGCCAAGCCGTAGCGCATCATTTGAGCCAAATAGTCAAACCGGTGTTACATACAAGGTGTGAAAATGGTTCACCAAATCAGGGAATTTCTTCATGTGAGCATGAAGAGGAATTTCTTCATGTGAGTATGAAGAGGCATTACCCCCACGCAATCTCAATATGATATACGTTCTTACCAACTCCTAACCCCTTATTCAGGTAGTTACCAGCTTAGGATTTCCTGTGCAGGATCTAACTCAGGCAACCATCAATGACTGATATTTATTAATCCGAAAAGAGGACAAAAGTTAATAGGAGAAAGAGGAGTACAAGTTCAAGCAAAATTTGCGCTGGTTGCAGTGATACAGCAGATTGCTATACACGGCTTCAGGGTAGCCTTTCATTCAATCTGAATGATTTAGCAACTACTGTTTCACCAAATACCAAGCAGATGGGAACATCTGAAATCCCGAATCCTAAAAGAGCATGAAAATCCAAAGAAAGATCTAGTTGTCTTGTATTGTCTTTAGATGGGTTAATGAAGTAATCATGAAAAACAGAGTTGTAAATTGGAGAGTGAGTTGTTTGATATTGAAACGGGTATACAAGGGTGATGTAATCCATGAAAGTGGATTTGTCCAGACATTTACATTCAAGTTAGTCTCTTGTCTAGTTTGAATGATCGAGTTGTTGCAATGTCAAAGACTCCACATTGTGCTGAGTTGTTGCACATCAAGGTTGGTGTCATTGCATTGAGTCCTGCATCAGATTTATTAATACATAGTTTAGTTTTTTGCCGTTGTTTTGAAGGTTGTTTCATATCATGTGAGAGACTAGTTTTTCAGTAGGCCTATTTGCCGTAGGGGTCCCTGTTATCTTGTGTTTTTTAATAATATTAGTAGCATTTTCGAACAAAATAAAATACTCAAACAAGGGAACCGCTAAATATAGTTTAGTAAGTTTATTTGACCAATGCCACACAATGAGTCTCGTGTAACGCCTGCTAAAAATAACCCACTTGAGACCTAAAAAACAATCTAGGAGTATTTAGGAAAATTATAGATTTTTTTTTTCTGTTTACAAGAGTCTACAACCAGGTTACAAGGCAATAGCTGTCACTAACAAGTTCCAGAACAATTCTAATCCACTAGAAAATACTTTTCTTTTATTAACAATTATTAGAGGTCATAAGGTCCAAAATTTAGGGTTAGAAGGTTCAACTAGGTTTAGATGGTAATTCCTCACCATACCCACTCTCTAACAGGCTTTAAGATTCAGCTTGATTTTTCTCACACTTAATGTATTCAAAAATTCCCTAAATCATTCCCATTGGATAGGAAATTTCCTCTCCTTTCCATTGATATAATGAAGTCCTCATAACTCCTCATATTTCGCAAGTTATGGGCCGGTGGGCCTTGGGGTGAAAATTTTCCCCAAGAGTGGGCCCAAGGGAGAAAATTTGCCCAAAGGGTAGGTTGGCAGGCCGCAGGGAGACTTTTAGAAGATTTCCCACATGAGGTGAAAAACTAACTTCACGCTCGTGCACCCGCGGGTCTGCAAGTCCACAAGGGACACGTGGTGCCTCCCAAGCCAGCACAGGGAGAGCAGGGTGATGGGAGACGTTTCGGAAAATTTCCCGCATGGGTTGAAAAGCCAACATTGCACCCGCAAGTCCGCAAGCTGCAAGGGACACGCGAAATTACCCAAGCCAATATGGGGAAAGCGGGGTGGTGGGGAGATTTTTTTTTAACGCCCTGAAGGGCTAAGATGGTAACATTGACCCACGCCTCCGTTGACTCCTCATGCCACATGATGGCACCTGAATAGCTACGAGGAAGCGGGACGACGGGTAAAACATGGAAAATTTTCCCAAAATTTTCTGAAACACAAAGGAAAAAGGGACTCACTCCACCGCCACCACCTTGTGATACCACAAGGCATCATCTGATTGGTTGTGGACCGGCAGGGAAAATTTTGAAATTTTTCCCAAAAATTTTCGGGAGCACTAAGTTAAAAGGAGATCCGTCCCACCACTGACACTTCATGGTGCCACGTGGCGGCCTTTGATTGGCTGCAGGTTGGCGAGGTGGCAGAGAAAACTAAAAAAAGTTTCCCAAAAATTTTCCTAAGTGCTAAGGAAAAATTTGGGCCACGGGCCAGCCAAGGAAATTTTTCCCAAATTTTAATTTTGTATGCCAAGTGAAGGAAAAACTTCAGAGGGTCATAAATTTTGATAGAGAGATCAATTTTGGGAAATGAGGAATTTCTGGAAATATTTAGACGTCCTCTTTACACAAGAATCATTATTTTTTTATCTTGATAAAGTTTAAGGGGTCAATTTTAAGAAAACAGACTGCAGACTTTTACAGTATGAACTGGTAAATTTTAACTTGTGAGATTTATTCAATTTGATCTTCTTCATCTCTCAACATGTCAAATAAACATGTAGAGTTGTTCTTAGGAGGAATTAAGAAATTTTTTTAAGGTAGATCTATTTGATTAAATTCCAATTTGAAATTTTACCATTTTAACAACAAAATGTCTGTAAAACGGTTGAGCCCGATTTGGCTAAGTTTTGAAAAAATTCCTTTGTGTTTTTATCTAATTGAATTCCTTTAGGACCTACTACATCAATTTACTCATTTAATTTTTTATTTTTTGTTCCAGGTTCGAACTATGCATTTTTGGTTTACTTAATTGCCAGTTTGAAATTACAAAAAAAAACAAGGTTCAAATTTTAAAGGGTCTAATTGCCACTTTCTTCTTCCAAGTAAGTAAAATACATTCCAATTCCAATCAAACACATTAGTTGATTTAGTCAAATCATTTAAGGCCAAAATGCATTTCTGGTTTCAAAAATTTCACATTCCAAAAAGACAAAATACTGTATTTTTCTCACACGCATTTATTCCTTTCAAACAGAGATTTCAATACATTGAAATAATCAGATTCAATACAAGAATGTAATTTGAGAAAAGCATTGCAATCCTTTATTGATTCCAAAATGCAACATTACAACCTTTCTTCTTTTATTCCTTCCAAAACATATATTATATACATAATAAAATAATACCCTTTTTTTTCAAAACAGATTACAGAGTACGACTCCTTTACATTTCAATATATAACTTACAATCAGTAAACATCTTTCCATTACAAGAATTTACAAGTTCATCCAATTCAAGTGGGAAAGGTTACAATGAGATTTCATTTCAGAAGGGACTGTCAAACTGTCTTTTCTCAGCTCTAGAACAACAACATGCATACTCCTCTTTCTTCCAATTTGATCACAACATGAGTAGGGGAAAGGAAACACTCTATAACCAACCATGACATACAATTAAGAGGAGAAGCCATCCTTCTTTATTGGCCACGGAGCCCCGACGAAAAATGAACTAAAATATGTGATCCAACTCATGGCAACACACACTTCCACAAACACACACGCAACATTTTCTCAATAAACAAGAGTCCAAAACAAAATGTAGTTTACAAATACATTAAAACATGAAAATCAATACAAAGGCGTCATCAAGCAAGCCAAAGGTGCAAGAAGCTATGGGGGATGCTACTTATGCCTCCCAAAAGGGGGAAATGGGTATCACCACTTGAGTTACAAACCGCCAAAAGTAGTATATCAAAACCTTGACATTCCTTATGCCTCCCCAAGTACCCCTTATTCCTCACATTTTCTTATTCTCCCCAACCTCTTATGACACCCCATAATGAGTAAAAAAATGCAATCTATTTCTATGTAAGGTGGAACCCAAATCCCAACTCCCTCCATCTTTATACCTCCCTAAAACAAACTTGCACCTCCAACAAAATAACCCCATAGTCTTCTCCTACACCCTTCCTAGGCCATCTACCCAATAATCCACGAAAAATCCAAAACGTTCACACATTAACACTTTCATAAACCGGAGAGAAAACTTTCAAGAGCCAAGCTCTTACCTTTCCATGATGGAGTTGTTCGAGGTTCCAAAAACAACAAGCTTTATCCTAATGCAAGAAATCCAAAACAACCAAGCACAAGCATGCAACAATCTTCCAAAAAATTCTCTAAGAAACAACTCCCAAAACAGTAAGAAAGTTCGCCCCAAAATGAAGTCTCCAAAAATGAAGCAACCCAAAACAAGGCAAGATATTCAAATTTTATAGAAGAGGGAAGAGAAGAGGGTGAGGTGGATCCATGTAGGATGCCACTTCACACATCCTCAACTCCAACACATAAGTCAACTTCATTCCCCAAAGCATAATAAGTAAGTGGGTGAATAATGTGACAGTTCATTTACACACTCAAACAAGCCCATACCACATAAGGACTGAAATTAAATTAAGAGAAGTGCAATTACAACATTCAACTTGACTTGTAAAAATGCATAAAAAAGTCTAAATCTAACCCTCCAACCATAGGCAAGGTTGGTATGTAAATTTAAGAGGCATGGGACAAGTTTAACTTGTCCCACAAGCCTTCAAAATCAGCCTCTAAGGACAAATTCAAATTTTCAAGAAGGTGGAGTGTTTCACATTCAAAAGTTAACTTACACATCACTTACAAGCTCACATACATGTTACTTACAACACTTTAAAACATGGCAAACAATTATATTAATTACATTCTTATGACATCTTTTAATTAACTAACTAGATAATATGATTACTCACAATATTAACAACACATTAAATAAATAATGAAAGAGTAAGTGCACCACATAAAACATATGCAAAAATTAAACAAAATGGACCAAATAAAATAAAAACATAAAATCCCTTGGTCACATTTAAAGGTGATTTCCCCCCCATGGAAATCCCTAACAAAAATACAAACACACACACAACAAATACTAGTTGCCATGGTGACCTTGTTGAATTCATCTAGAATTCCAATGTGGTTGGTCTCCAATCCCCCAATGTTTGTTGTGATATTTTAACCTGTAACACACAAATACCTCCTTTGGCCTCGTGGCCATATCAGAACATCCAAATGAATATAAATATAATTCCCCAAATCATCTAGATATATGAATCAGAACAACATCAAAGTAATCTAACAATATCATTTATAGTTTTATCAACAACTATATCATCATCTAATAATTTTCCATTTCTAGGTCTACTCACAATATCTAAATATCACAAGTTCACACAACATCCATAATATAGCCATGTCAAACAGTATATCGACATCGATATATAAAGTGTCTCTAATAATCACCATGCATCATATAAGAATCAAAGTCAACAATAATCCATAATCAAATATCTAACATCATTCTAAATAAAAACTATAATGTTCATAATATAGTCAACAATGTCATGATCAATATCAAAAGGTGTTAAAGAGAAGTGGGCACTACATCCCCCTCCCCTTAGCCTCGAATTCTTCCTGGAAGTCACTAGAACAAATGTGGAAACTGAACTCATAGCAAAGTAGCATCCTCCCATGTAGTTGCAGTCTCTTCATATCTTTTCCACTACACCCGAACCTGATCAACCTCTCTGCCTCAAAGGCCCAGGGTCCTACGATCTATTATGCGAATGGGCTCCACTATCACTTGCCCTTGATCTTGCACTTGCAATGATGTCCAGTCTGACACATGAGAAGGATCTGTAACATATCTCCTAAGAACTGAAACATGAAACACATCATGTACACGAGACAAACTAGGTGGTAATGCTAGATGGTAGGCCAAAGGGCCAATACGCTCCAAGATCTTAAAAGGACCCACAAATGTAGGAGCTAACTTAGAGCCTTTTCCATAACGGATAGGGCTCTTATGTTTCCTAACACGAAGGAACACCTTCATGCCCACATCAAAACTACGGTCGGTCTTATGCTGATCTGCATACATTTTATTCCTGTCTTGTGCCTCCCGCAGTCTCTAACTAATCAAAATCACCTGTTACTCCATGTCTTGCAACAAAGCTTTTCCAATAGAAACCTTGTCCTCTAGCCTGTCTCAGCTAAGTGGTGTCCTGCACTCCCTACCATACAAATCCTGAAAAGGAGCCATGCCTATAGAACTTTGAAAACTATTATTTTAGGAAAAATCCACTAAGTACAGGTACTCCTCCCATCTAGACTACTGATCCATCACATACATCCTGAGCATGTCCTCTAAAATTTGATTTACCCACTCAGTCTGTCCATCTGTCTCAGGGTGATATGCTATGCTGAAATTAATCTTTGTGCCGAGGGCATGCTGCATGGTAGTCCAAAAATGGGAAGTGTACAAAGGATCACGGTCACTAATGATCTTCCATGGAATCCCATACAACCTGACAATCTCATCCAAATATCCCATGCCATTGCACTAGATGTATAGGTGGTCTACACAAGAGAAAAGTGATCCACTTTTTTTAATTTATCAACCGTGACCATGATGGCATCGTAGTGATATGTCGACATCGGTAGTCCAACAATGAAGTTCATAGAAATGGTCTCCCATTTTCACTTTGATATAGGATGCAAGAAAAGAAGGCCAGCTAGATGCTGATGCTCGGCCTTCACTTTTTGGCACTCTAAACATCGTGACACAAACTGGGCCACGTATCTACGAAGTCCTCTACAATGATACAACTATCTCAAGGTGGCATGCATCTTCTTCACCCTAGGATGGGCTGAATAGGATGCACGATGTACCTCTATCAAGATTTCTAGCCTCAAGCCTCCATCTTTGGGAATATAATTCTGGCCTCTGTGCATGAGAAGACCATCTAACTCTAAAGAAAAAGCATCAAACATACCATTGAGGGGTCTTTGAGACTCGATATCTTCTTGAAATTTAATGTAGAAGCTGTCAAGAGGAAGTTACTGAAGGATCCTACTCTGCAAATCTGTGCTCATTGAGGTGGCCATAGTTACATGTCTCCGTCTGTTGAGAGCATCTACCATCACATTCTCCTTCCCTTTCACATGCTCTCTCTCCATATCATACTAAAAAAAAACTATATCCAACGCCGTTGAAGAGTGTTGAGATTGGGGTGCATGAAGAGGTGATGAAGACTTAGGTGATTTGTCCTGAGTGTGAATCTCTGACCAAGCAGAAAATGTCTCCATCAAAGAAAAGCATGCACAACTGCCGCAAGCTCATAATCTTTGAGTTTGCGAGACTCAAAAGCCATTACTCTTCCTTCCTACATCAACCCACCTCCAAGCACTGCTAAAGAAGCATCCATGCAAATGAAAACCTCACCTTGTGGATCTAGCACTGTAAGAATAAGTGCTATAGTGAGGCATTCATTCAGTGTACTAAAGGCCTGCTCACACCTGTCTGACCAAACAAACATCTTCCCTTTCCTCTGAAGGGAAGTGATGGGGTGTGCAATTCGAGAGAATACCTAAACAAATCTCCGGTAGTAACCTGCTAATCCGATGAAGCTCACGGGGGATTCACTTAGTAAAAGTATGGTATAGCACCTGCGTTCGAAGGGTATTAAAGAATACCCTTAATTCTAGTTTCTACCTCTAATTATTCAATTGATAATACCCCCTCCTGTTATATTATTAGAATGAAAATACCCCCTATTTTTTCCATGTACCTTACTTACCCATTTTTCAATTACAATTTTATTTACCCCTTTTTATTTCTACCCCAATATATTAGACAAAAATATATTATATTTCTCACTCAATTTTTTTTAATATGCATTTCCTTTCAAAAGATAGTTCGAAGCCATTGAATACATATTACAAGTCACCTTATATATGTTAAGCTTTATGCATTTATCAATAGTTCTTCAAATAATTAAGATGGTGAAATAATATCACTTGTGTTGAAAAGCATACTCAATTCTAGTTTTCTACCATCTTATTATTTCTTGGTTAAGAATCTAGATTTATTTATTAAAAAGAGATTATAATTTAATTTATGACCACACTCCTTTTGCAATTTTAAGGTATTTACGTTTAAAAACTAGGGTTCAAACGTTTTAGTTTTATATTAAAAGTAAACCTCTATTTCCTTTGGCCCAGCTCTCTAACCTACCCCCAATACCTGATTCAAAACATTAATAAATTAAACCCTTTCACCCCCTCATGTCTACCGGTATATTGAGTTTAATTTTATTAATTTTAATTACCTCAATATGAACCCACGTGCTAGGATATTGCCTAGCTAATGAACCCCCCGTGATGAAGCTGCACAACTCAGTCATAGTAGTGGGTGCTAGCCAATCCATAATAGCTCTAATCTTAGAAGGATCGATGGTGATACCTTCCCCAGATATGATATGGCCCAAATACTACACCTCCATATGAAAGAATGCACACTTCTCCAAGTTTTTAAAAAGCTACTTCTCTCGAAGACACTGAAGAACCTGGAGAAGGTGCCCCTCATGCTCCTCATGCGTACGTGAGTAAATGAAAATTTCATCAAGAAAGATGAGAACAAAGTGATCTAAAAAGGTCCTAAATACCCCGTTCATCAAACTCATAAACATTATGGGGGCATTAGCCAAACCAAAAGGCACCAAGTTGTTAAATAAGAGTGGCCATATCTCATAAGGAAGGCAGTCTTATGAATGTCCACCTTCAAAATTCTCAGCTGATGGTACCCTAACTTTAGATCAATCTTAGAGAAAATCGTGGCTTCCTTCATTTTATCAAAAAAATCATCAATGCGTGGAAGGGGATAAAAATTATTAATCGTTACCTTATTCACCCGGTGGTAATCAATACACAACTGCAAGGATCCATCCTTCTTCTTCACAAAAAAAGTGGTGGACCCCAAGGGGATATAGTAGGATGGATAAGGCCTTTCTCCAGAAGGCCCTCAAACTGCAACTTGAGCTCATAGAGCTTTGGTGTGGTGATCCGATAAGGTTCTTATGATATAGGCTCTACTCCCGGAACCAAGTTGATATGAAAATCAATCTCATGTGGGGGTGATAACCCCGGTATCTCCCCCAGAAAGACATCTGCAAAATTTCTCAAAATGGGGTGATCATCTAGCGATGGTCCACTAGAGCCATCCTGTGATCTATCATTGATGATAACAACATACATCTGACAACCCTATCACACACACCGCTTATGTTGCATAGTGGAGATGACGCGAATAGAAACAAGTCTCCTAACACTTGAAATCAACAACTCAACTCCCAAATCATCTGCACAAGATATAATCTTGTGGTAACAATCCATTCTAGCCTTGTGTGCATACAACCAATCCATACCAAAGATGACTCCATATGATCCCAAAAGAAGGATACAAAGATCCAAGGTAGTGGTGTAAGGTCCAAAATCCACCACAAACTCCTTACCTAAAGAGTCTACCATGATCTTGGCTCTAGAAGGCATCGCAACATACCAAATATGACCCTACCTAACTGTTACTAGCCTTCATCACTCTACTAAAGATGGTGTAATGAAAGAATAAGAAGAACCGGAATCAAACAAGATGGAGGTAGGAATACAACCAATGCTACCTGTAGTCTCAATAACTGTACTCTGATGTTCTGCTTGGCAGTTCTCGACCTCTATATACATCCTATGACTGTGCCCCATATCACCTGAGTAGGCTCTGAGATTTGTCTCTAACTCTTGTTATTAGGGTTCTGTGGGAAGTCTCTACAAGAATGTCCAGTAACACCACAACCAAAACAAATACCTGATCATCTCCCATGTGTAGCAGGTCTAGTCTGTACTCTGGAGATCTGTGGTGTGGATCCTAATGATCCAGTTGTGGCCTACTAAGGTCTCTGTTGGAAAGCTCCTGTTGAGTGAGCTCTCTGGGCACCCTGTGTCTTGATGGGACCCCTAAGAGGCGGACCCATACTCTGACCTCTCTGTGCATTAAATCTCTTTAGAGGTCTATAAGGTGGGCGAGACTACAGCTGCTGCTATGGTCTAAAAGATGACTATGTTAAACCCTGTCCACCATGAGGAAGAGGTACTGACCCCCTCGATCTACTGTCCTACATCTGCTGTATGCGGCTCCAGACTTGGTCTCTATTCTGTTGGGTCTTTCCCCGAATCTCCTCTGCTATATAGGCCTTCTCAACGGCCTCAACTAATTTCTATGGACAATGGATCCACATTGCACCTCCAATGTCTAGATTCAGGCCCTGGATGAACATGTGAATCCATACCTACTCATTCTGCATGTAATCAACATACTAGAGTAGATCTAGAAATCTACTCTCATACTCAGCTACTATAAGAGATGCCTGTCGGAGGTCGTGGAACTCATCTATCCACTCTTATATGAATGTCTGTGACAAATATTTGTTTCGGAAACACTTCTCAAAGAGCTCTCAGGTAACTGTCTCAGAATCAACATGGAGCTTCTTCTCCTCTATCCTCCACCAGACACTAGCTGCATCCCTTAGTAGATGGATCGCAACACAAGCTTTTGTGTTGCTAGAACAAGGACAGAGCTTGAAGCATCCACTCAAGCTCACCAAACAGGCCTCTACCTAAAATCCACCTATGTCACAAGAATAATGTGATGGTTAAAGCTTCAAGATCTCCCTGATGTGATCTGTAGCTGTGGGCTGACGGCCTTTAGGTCTCTCTACATGCTCATCCCTAATCCTAGGACTCTGAGACCTTTCTCTATGTCCTAAAACCTAGTCACCATGTCCCCTTTGTGGTGACTTTTTCTACCTGACTCTACATAGGAGTTCTCTCCTCCATACTCCTTGCTAAGTTGAGGGGCTACCTGACCCTCAATGGAAGGGATTCTATCATGTCTGGCTATATGTCCTCCTACTAATACTCTGTGCATAGAGTGGCATTAACATCCTGAACTTTCTGTAAAATATGGGATAGGATGGTTGCTACAAGATGATCTGGTGGTGGTAATTATGGGTCTATGTGAAAAGCCCCCTCATCCCGTCTGCACCTCCTGCACAAACCAAGGCGAGAGTTAGTTCACCTTTCTAAGTTTCATTCCGTTTCCATGTTTACTAAAATATGTATTTTTTAAACTAATTTATTTTATAGATTTAAAGGTGTCCTAGGTTTACGGTTAATGTCTCAAGTTTTCTAGTGTGCCTAATAGCTGAAGCTTTTGAACCACTGCTCTAATACCAAGTGTAACACCCGCTAAAAACAACCCACTTGAGACCTAAGAAACAACCTAGGAGTAGTTAGGAAAATTATGGATTTTTTTTTTTGTTTACAAGAGTCTACAACCAGGTTACAAGGGAACAATTGTAATCCACTAGAAAATAATTTTCTTTTATTAACAATTATTAGAGGTTAGAAGGTTCAACTCGGTTTAGAGGGTAATTCCTAACCATACCCACTCTCTAATAGGATTAAAGATTCAACTTGATTTTTCTCAAGCTTAACTCATTCAAAAATTCCCTAAATCATTCCCATTGGATAGGAAATTTTCTCACCTTTCGATTGATATAAAAAAGTCCTCCTAAGTCCTCATATTTCGTAAGTTATGGGCCGGTTGGCATTGGGGTGAAAATTTTCCCCAAGAGCGGGCCTGCGGGTCCAGCGGTGAAAATTTTCCCAAAGGGCAGGTTGGTGGGCCGCGGGGAGAGATTTTGAAAATTTCCTGCGTGGGGCAAAAAAATAGCTTTACGCCCGCACACCCGTGGGTCTGCAAGTCCACAAGGGACACGTGGTGCCTCCCAAGCCAGCGTGGGGAGAGCGGTGTGGTGGGAGACGTTTGGGAAAATTTCCCACGCGGGGTGAAAAGCCAACATTGTGCCTGTAAGTCTGCAAGCCACAAGGGACACGTGGCATTACCCAAGCCAATGCAAGGAAAGCAGGGTGGTGGGGAGAAATTTTGTTTAACACCCTGAAGGGCAAAGAGGGTAACATTGACTTGCGCCTCCCGCCGACTCCTCATGACACATGACAGCTCCTAAATAGCTGCACAGAAGCGGGACAATAGGGAAAACATGGAAATTTTTCCCAAAATTTTTTGAAACTAAAAAAGGAAAAATGGACTCACTCCACCGCCACTGCCTCGTGATGCCATATGGCATCATTTGATTTGTTGCAGGTCGGCAGAGAAAATTTAGACACTTTTCCCAAAATTTTCTGGGAGCGCTAAGTTAAAAGGTGATCCGTCCCACCAATGACACCTCATGGATCCATGTGGCGGCCTCTGATTTGATCTGGGTCAATAGGGTAGCGGAGTAAACTAGAAAATTTCTCCCAAAATTTTTCCTAAGTGCTAAGGAAAAATTCGGGCCGCGGGCCCGCCAAGGAATTTTTTCCCAATTGTTATTTTTTTTCGCCAAGTGAAGGAAAAACTTATCAGGGCCATAACTTTTGATAGAGAGATTTGTTGTGGGAAAACAAGGAATTTCAGGAAATCTCTTGACATCCTCTTTACATAGGGCTCATTAATTTTTGATTTTGATAAAGTTTAAGGGGTCAATTTTAAGAAAATGGCTTGCGGGATTTTAAAGTGCGAACTGGTAAATTTTAACATGTGAGATTTATTCAATTTGATCTTCTTTCTCTCTCAACATGTGAAATAGACATAGAGAGTTGTTCTTAGGAGGAATTAGGACAAGTTTTTTTGGTAGATCTGTTTGATTGATTTCTAATTCAAAATTTTACCATTTTGACAACAAAATGACTGTAAATCGGTTGAGCCCGATTTGGCTAATTTTTGAAAAAAATCCTTTAAGTGTTTTTGTCTAATTGAATTCGTTTAGGGCCTACTACTTAGATTTAATCATTTAATTTTTTATTTTATTGTTACAAGTTTGAACTGTGTATTTTTGGTTTAGATAATTTCCAGTTTGAAATTACAAAAAAAATCAGGCATCAAATTTTAAAGGGTCTAATTGTGGTTTCACCCAGATTTCACCCTAAAATCTGTGACTACCCTATCTAATTTTTTTTTTTACTTTTAAAGTAATGTGTCGTTTTGTGTTTTTATTGCCTGAAAGTTCTTGTATTGCATCAAGATATTCCCAAAGAGCCATATTAGCCTTTTTCGCCAAATACCCAGATGCCTAAAATTGTTATATACTGTTGTCGGGATTTGTCTATGAGAAATTTGTATTTAATTATTTTGAGCCCCGTATGAGGTTATTTGTGCTCCATTTTAACTCTATTATGATCGAATATGTCATTACTCTTATGTACCAGAAGGGTTTTTAACTTGGAATAAGTTTTGGGCTTTATTTGTAACTTTTGGTAATTTTTCGTGTTTTTTTATTGCCATGTTTTGTTTTCTGTGAAATTTCTCTAGAATAATTCGTTTGCCAGGTAGGCCCGATTTTTGGTTTGGAGTAGCTGGAAAACATATACGCACATTATACCCAGAGGAAGTCGCCATCAGAGGTCTGGATCACTAGGAAAAAGTGAAGTCATGCACGGAAAAGCCCCTGCGGGGATGGACGCATTTTTGGAAAACAAAGGATTTAAGCTGCAATGGGAAAAATAGAAGCCGCAGGTAGGGTGGGAATTCTGTACCTGACTAGCAGGGTACTTTTTCCCGTGTTAAAAAATTGACTTAAGCTCCAATGGGAAAAATAGAGGTTGCAGGCAGGTGGGAATTTATTGCTTGCCTTGCAGCGTAAAAATTCCCATGATAAAATAAAAGGAAAGTGACTTAAGTGAAATCATGGGCTTTTAGTGCCTTCCTTGCAGGGTAAATAATCTCATTGTCAAAGTCAAATCACTTAAGTGGATCATGGGATTTTGGTGCCTACCTTGCAGGGTAAAGAATCCCATTGTGGAAAATTCTTAAAAATAGAATTATATGTGCAAAAAAGTGCGCCTTCTTTGGTGAGATGATGGCAGCCTTTAAGTGATTATTTTAATTAATCTATCCTTTCAAAAAGTGTGCCTAAGCTTGGAGGAATTCAACAAGTCAAAATTGGAATAAAAGAAATGGATTAAATACATTAAATTTAATTTATTTAGTGGCTGCCCCCTTCCTCTCAAAAAGTGCACCCCATTTGGGAGTTATTTAATGATTTTGAAGGCATTAAAACATTAAAATAAATTTCCATTTTCAGTGGCTATGGTCAAGGCACACTGTGAAGCTTCAGTGAAGTGATGTGTGAAGGATTAAATTTGATTAATTTAATTTATTGGATGGCTATCCTTAAACATGCTATTTTTAAAAGAGGAGCATGATTTTTAATTAATAATTGCCTTAAATTATTAGGGCAATTATTACTTATAGAATTGTGAAGGTTATATAAGCATGGGCAGCCATATGGGTAAATTATTTGATTCACAGGTAAATAATTGCAGCCAAGAGGAAAAGTGCGCCCCCATTTGAAGAAGGATTTTGCTTAGGCAAGGTGGCAACAAGGTTAAAATCTTCCAGATGTGGCACATGCTTTGAAGGAGGTTGATCTTTGTCTGCATAATTGTTTGCACAAGTGTTACAAGAGCTCGGGTGTTGTTGAAAGGATTCATGCTCTCTTTATGTGTAAATTAAACACCATTTTTTGGGGCAGTAGGCTTGAAAAGTGCAGATTTTTACAATTAAAATTCACTGTTCATGCTCCGGTGGCCATTTTTTTCTGAAAATATTGAAATAATTCATTATAGGTGCTTTACAAAGTAAAATGAACTTTTATCAATGTCCAATACATTGCATATATCCTCTGAATCTGAAGAATTGTCCAGATCTGCACCAGTATTGAAGAAATCCGGCCAAGTAAGAAGAAAAAGAATTATTCGGACGAAGATAGACAAAGCTATGGCAAAGAGAGATGAAAAAGAAAGCATGATGGAGTCATGCATTGCTTCTAAAATTTTAGAGAAAAGAGACACAGATCTAGGCCTGGAACCTCTTTCCGATTTGATTGATAGATCCAGAGCTGGAAAGACTTCACTCATGCGTGTGGTTAAAATTAGTGGAATTATACGAGATGTAGCTTTTCCATGTACAACCCAGTTGCCAGAATTTATTATGGAGTGCGCTAGATCTTAACATCCTTCATCCAGATCAGTGCATGATGCTTCAGGAAAGACAATAATTTGTTTCGACGCAGAGTTCATCAATTATTGTTTGAAGATTCCAGTGCAAAAGGTGGTGAATTCCATTAGCCTTCAGGATGCTGACAACAGGTTAGAGAAGCATAGAGATGATTGCATGAGCATAATGAATATCCGATACATGAAGAATCCTAGATCACCTTCAAAGTTCCCGATAACTCTTTCGCGGTCCAATTTGGTGCAAGAGATAGATGATGTCGTCAAATTGCTATGCGGGATGAATGGCGAAGCGAATGCCTACACTTTCCATATATGGATGTATGCTTTCATCAGGACCATTAAAATCAACAAGGTTGATTCTATAATCAACTGGGAAGAAATTATTAGCAACAACATTGGTGAGAAATTCCAGAACGTGAAGCATACTTTCAGTTTCAAGATGACTTCATACTTGGTGTATGCTGCAGCTTCATAAGGCATCTTTTATAAGCTGGATAGATGTGGTGTTCTTTCTAAGGACCCCATTTTCTAGTGCTACCCGCAGCTTACTACACCTGTACGAGAGAAAGACTTCAAAGTGATCAATGATGACTTCTTCTACGATTTCATCTGTAGGCTAGACAAAGACTTGAAGGCACACAGGGTAGGCAAGGAAGTGTGGGAAGCTGTGTCCAAGATTTGCAGTCTATTCATTCAATTTATAGATTTCACATACCTCAGGGTTACGGGCTTTTCTGGAGAACCAATAAAGATGCCCAGGTTTCCAAATGATAGATTGATCACCATGGAGCTGAGCAGGCAACTTGTGGAGTTACATGACCTTCAGTCAAAGCAACACAAGTCTACAAGCTTCTTCCCAATCACTATTGGATATTACAGCTGCATTAGCATTCATAGAGGTTGGGGAATGGAGGTGCAAATGTTATCCGAGTATGAGAAAGAGTTCTTCCTTGCACGACTGAACTTTGATCCATTTGGAGTAGCAAGGAAGACAATCTCCCAGGATTACGCACATGTGCCTTCATTAGAAGATTTTTGGATGAAGTGTAAAAGTGAGTACGAAGTTAGAAAGAGATATTTCAGCAGGCTATCAGCAAAGCAAGTGTTTGACTTTTGACTAGTGTGGATACCTGCGGATCTTAAAGATGATGGGAATGTGGTACTTAACACTTACCATCAAATGGGAGGAGATAAAGCCATACTGCAGAATAACATAGGAGGCTGCAACACAATTGAAGAAAGGTCAGGAGCTGTGTTGGTGAATACTTCAAACTGGTTGCTGACGAAGGGATATTGCCTTGATGAAGTATTGATGAATCAATTCACGAGCAACTTTAGTGCAGGAGACTCCCTCAAGCGAAAGCACGAAGGAGAAAGCAGTAGGAAAGTCGAGAAGTTGAAATTGCATAGAAGATCTCAATCCAAGGAGAGGATCACTTCTACGACCATGACTTTAACTCCACTATCTCCAGTACCTAGTACTTCACCAACTATCACACCGCAGCAGTAGGACGCTTCCATGCCTCCACTGAATCTAGGGACATTCATCTTCTTCCCTTAGCCACTTTGTTCAGCTCCTATTCTAGAGGATACGTTGAAGTTGCAGATGGCAAAATTCGAAATGGCTTTGTCCTTGGATGATTCAGAAGATGACAGCCATAACATTGTGCCACTTTCTGATGGAGAGTATGTAGAGCAGAAGATGGTAGTACACTCAGCGACTTCAACAACTTCTCATTGTCCGAGAAGTAACTTCTCGGAATGGTTGGCTTCGCAGTTGGTTCTAGAAGCAAGAATGGAGATGAACTTAGAGGAGCACGACTTGCAGCTACTTTAGAATCTGGGCAGAAGAGACAGAAGGCCTAAAGTTTCCAAAGCAACTTCTAGGTTGATCATTGAGGATTCGGGAGAGAAGTTTGCTAAGATATCAATTCCAGTAGAAGGAAAGATGGAGGAGGAGCTCACAGCAGAGGATGTGATGGTAACCAAAGTACACCTTGGTTAAGCCACCACTAAAGAATTGAAGTAGGACATGAAGACATTGATGGATGCTTTATTCCTTAGGCTTGACAGTGAAAAGGTGGAGAAAGAATAGCTACAGAAGCAAATATCTCAATTATGTGAGATCATAGCCAAGGTTGCTAAACCTTCCACTCAGCCCATTTCAGAGTAGGTGAGTGATCATCTTATGTAGGAAATGGAGGACGCAAGAAAACAAGTAAAGGCTATTGAAAAATGGAAGGATTTGATTATTCGTCAAGCTTCTGTACAACTTGGGGAAGTGCTAACCCACCTAAAGGTTATGGATGATGCAGCAAATCAACTAAAGCAACTGATGGAAAAGATAGAAGGCAGTAATACAATTGTAAAGAGTAACCTAAGTATTTTGGACAAGATTAACAAGCTGCCGAGAGATGTATTGATTGCAGAATAGATTGTACCAGACGGATCATTTGAGAAGGGGAAGCAGCTAGATTTTTTAGTATCTTTACATTTGGAAATCTGTAGAGTTTTGCTGAAGAGGATGCAGGAACTTGAGAGTAGGATATCAGATTTACCAGACAATGTCATTTCTTTCACTGAGGAGAGAGTGGATGGGAATGTCACTTCATACGTGCGGATCATCTCAACTAAGGTTCCTAATTCCCTAGAAGGATCTCTTCTGATGATACAAAAGAGAATTGATAAAGCTACCAAGCATTTCACGATGAATTCTATCAGTAGATAGGTGGCGCTGCAGGAAAACATTGCAAGGTTTGGGACAAGTTTGGAAGATGTGGAAGCATGCATCAAAGTGTTGAATGAAGGGTTGCTACAGTTCAGGACAGAGAAAGAAGAAGTGGCTAAAACAGATGGAAGGATGTTGAATTAGATGTTCGACAAGTATATCCGATATCAGAACAAGAAAAAGACATAAACATTACAGCTGGCATGAATTCTTCTATTCTTTCTTCTTTTGTTTTCTATGTTCCTGGATGAAATTGTAAAACTTCTAAGTTATTGGTTTTGCAACCATTACTTAAAGTCATGTGGAACCATTCTATTAGTTAAGTGATACATGTGTCACTTAAGGAGAAGATAGTTGAGGATGATTGCCAAATGTCATCTTTACTTGTTGTTTATGTTTTATTTCAGTTTGAGTTTTCTATTTGTACTTTCCCTCCTACATTCTATAAGTAGGAGAAGAACCTCCAGGTTAAGGATCGATCAGAATATGTAAGCAACAATCTTGTGTTCTAGACTTTGTGCTGAACCCCTGAGAGCCACTTAGAGCAAAGGAATACAAAGGAGCAGGTTTTCAGAGAACTTTGTGCCACGGTGTACTGTGTTTCTTGCTTTTAATCTTAGATCTCTTAATAAACTTTGTGTTATTTTAGATCTAGATCTAGAGCTTCCTTTGTTTTATAATTTTGTGTGTTCATATCTATTAAGTTTCTTTTATGTGCATGAAATTAGCTTTGATATCTACTAATTGGGATGCACATCTTCCCCATTTCTTCTTTGTATTTCATTTACTTCCTTCTTCTATAAAATAATTCCTTTCTTGAACAGCTGCTTACTTGCTACAAAACTTCTTAGTTATGGTTCATGAACTAAGTGTTTAAAGTAAAACCCCTGATAGATAATAACACATTTTTATTGACAAATCTAACATGAGAGCCTTATCGGTTAAATGGGGGATATTTATCTCATGACTGCCTAGGTTTGATGCTCTGCAGAAAATCTAGCCAACAGTTTTTGGTGACTCCACTGGGGAAACAACTATCTTTGTAGGTCAAGGTTTATCTATTAAAGATCAGAGTGTTTTTCATACAAACCTCAACCTGGCTGAACGTTCATTCACCTGATCCGTGAAGGTGCAAAGAAGGACTGATCATATCTTCCGACTGTAGGAGCAATTCAATTTCAATCATCCTCCTCAAGTTAGAAGCCACAGATCTAGTATTTCACCAGGAAGGAGAGTGCACATCCATCGAGATCTGGATCATATTTAGCATAATATGGTAGCTGGAATTATCCATCAAGTCTATCAAGTCTACACAAGGAGGAGACATGCTTAAGTCAACATGGGGCATCATCTAGTACCTATTCCATGGGGAGCAGTTTTTGGACCTCTGAACTTGGCTCCACCTATGCATGAACTACCAAAGGGATCCATAAAGAATTTTCCAAAATTCTTTGGAGATGGAAAGGAAAAATTGGATGATCATTTGGTGGCCTTCTTCATATCTTGTGGTGTGCTTGTAGTAGAGCATGAAGATGTCTCAGTCAAAATATTCATTGAGACTTTACACGACTTGGCGGGAGAATGGTTCTATCAGTTAGCTCCTACCACCATAACCAATTGGGCAACTATGCATGAACAATTTTTGAAAATATTCAAGCCTGCAGAGGATGCTAGTATGTTGATTACCCAAATGATGCAGTTGAAGAAAGAGCCAAGCGAGAACATGTGAGAATTTATTGCAAGGTTCCAAAGGATTTTGTATAAAATCCTCACTTTTGCCGCATTGAGCGACGGAAATAAAAAGGCATTTTTTATAAACGCTCTATTGCCTAAAGTTGGATATCAGCTAAGAAGGGAAAGACCTGTAAATCTGATTGAAGCACAAAATGCTACCGTGGAGGTTGAGGACAACTTGATCATGGCTGGAAAACTCAAACAACCATCTCACAAAGGTGATGGTTCTTCTTCTAGTACTTCAAATCCTTTGTTGTAGAAATTGGCTAATGACATGCTACAGATCAAGAAGTAAATCTCTCAAGTAGGGAATACAACCCCCTCAAGAATAGCTCCTACCTAGACCTTTAATGGTCAAAATAAATATCAAAATCGAAACAGACTTGCTGCTGCACCACAACGGTTGGCAATAGAAGCTGCTCCAAGGAATAACTTGGAAACTAATGAAGAGGATCTCGACATTGATGAATCATTCGATGATGAAGAAATTATATATCCCACTGGTAATTCCAATATTGGTTACCTGGACTATGAATCTGATGATGGCTATTATGAATCTTTTGAAGATTCTAATGGTCACACTTTTGCAGTGTTCACAAGGTCTCAAACGTGCAAAAATACTGAAGCATCCACAAGTGATCGAAGAGAAAGAGAAGCTCCTAGCCTAGATGTTACTATCTTGAAAAGAGGTAGCACTCTTCCTTCTTCATTAGCACCTAAGGATAAATATTCAAATTCTTTCAATTCACAGCAAAGAGCCAACACACATCCTGCCGAAGCAAGTCAAGCTTTCGACATAATTGATCACATCAAGAGGAACAAGGTTGAAATGTCAGAAGCTGAGTATTTGAGAGCATTTCTTGATCAACTGAATAGATTGGTCAAATATGTGCAAAGTAATTGTCCTAGCCCAACAAATAATACTTCATGGGGTATCTTGTCAAGCCCAAAGAATACTCCCCCTTCAAATAATGTGGCTGCAAGTTCTTCTCCTTCTACCTCTTCTCCTACTATATCAGAAAGGATCAAACCATTCTATGTATCTTTTCTCATCAATGGACATAAATTGAGTGATTGCATTTTGGATTCTGGAGCTTCTGATAATGTCATGCTTGCCAAAGTTGTTGATGCCTTGGGTCTCACATTGACAAAAACCATTGGGAGATGTTATTCAATGGAAAGGCAAGTCCCTCTTATGGGGAAAATCAAGGATGCGTAGGAAGTACTTGCTTCTTTTCTAGATAAAATACTGAAAATGACTATCCTTGCAGCAGACATTCTAGTCTCTTATGGCATGCTTTTGAGTAAAAATTTCTGCAAAGAGATAGGTGGAGAAGTCAAGATGGATTGGTCTTGTGCACACATACCAATCAAATGAGTAAATCAGAAGCTGGAACCTGAGAAGAAATCTAAGTACACAGTATCAAAGTATGAGGATCCTAGATCTCATATCTTGTTTCAGGAATCGGATCACGGAGTCTATTATCTAGAAATGGATAAAGAAGATGTTCAAACAATGATTCAAGAATTGCATCAACTTAACAATAAGATTTGGACTCTGGTATTTGATGGCAGTTTTTCATTTAGATCCGGTGCAGGCGTTGTTCTTATCTCTCCTAAAGGGAAGGTGGATGCACACTCCTTCAAATTGATGTTCGAAAATACTAACAATATAGCTGAGTATGAAGCGTTGTTGTTAGGAATGGAGAAGGCAAGAACAATGGGAATTAAATTATTACATGCAAAGGGAGATGATGAGCTGATCGTGAAGAAAATAAGAGGCCTCTACTAAGTCAAAAAAGACAAACTGCAGCATTATAGAGATCGGGTCTACTCTGCTATCCTAGATTTTTCAGCTTTCTCGGTATCTTACATTCCGAGAGAACAAAATTCAAGAGCTGATTTTCTTGCAGTAACTGCAGCCTTGTTGAATCCGGATCAGCCTTGTGCATTCTTTAGACAGGGAGACTACAAGGTGGAGATGCTCTTTTGCCCAAAGGTTCCTGACAACGTCCAGCAATGGCAGGTTTTCAATGATGACACGTAGATTGTTGTGTTTCTCCAACAGAAGGACAACTTTGAAGAAATCTACTATGAGGGAAGCAATTCACCTCCTAGGCAGACTACTGTCGGAGAAATGGATGTGGACGTCTCAGGAAGTCAGAAGATTATCCAGCTAAAGGGAAATAAAATTCCCAAAGGTTTGGTATCTCTTGACTAAATGTTTGATAAGCATGATCAAATGCTTAAGAAAAATGAAGAAAGTGGGGAAGGTTATTCCTCTGACACACAATTGCTAAATTTGGGAGTCGGCAATGATCCCAAATTAGTAAATCTGGGTAAGTGTTGCTCAGAGGCCGAAAGAGAATATTTTACTGAGCTTCTTAAGAAATATATGGATGTTTTTACCTGGTCTTACCAAGATCTAAAAACATATCATCCTGCGGAAGTTCAACACTACATCCCACTTAAACCATAATATAAGCCTTTCAAGCAGAAGCTACGGTGGCACAATGCCACCATTTCGGGAACCATCTTTGCAGAAATCCGGAAGTTGTTAGACACAAAGATCATCTATCCCATTCATCATTTGGAATGGTTGACCAACATAGTCCCTGTAAGAAGGAAGAGCATTGAGATTAGGCAGTGCATGGATTTTTGCAACCTTAATCAAGCTTCACTAAAAGACAACTAACCCATATCCATCATGGATCACACCTTGCAGGTGGTCACTAGATCTGAGATTCTCTCCATGCTTGATGAATTCTCAAGCTACAATCAAGTCAAGGTGGCCGAGGAAGATCAATACAAAACGGCGTTCATCACACCTTGGGGAACCTTCGCGTACCATAAAATGTCGTTCAGCCTGATTAATGTTGGTGCTACATTTCAAAGAGCTATGGATCTAGCCTTTGCTCATCTCAAAGATATAAGCATAGTGGTGTATCTGGACGATCTGATAGTCTTTTCCAAAGATAGAAGTGCACACATTTCAAACTTGGAAGAGGTTTTCGTTCAGTGCCGCAAACATGGTATTTCTTTAAATCCCAAGAAATCTATCTTTTCCGTAACTGAAGGAAAGATGCTAGGGCACATTGTTTCCAAAGAAGGAAAAAATATAGATCCAGAGCATGTCAAATCCATTTAGACATTGCCTTTGACCACATCAAAAAAAGGACTTCACTCTTTCTTTGGAAAAGTTTATTTTCTCAGGAGATTCATTCCTAACTTTGCTAAGCTAATCCGTCATATTTTTAATATGATGAAGAAGACACAAGATTTTAAATGTAGCAGTGAAGTGAAGGAAGCTTTCAAGAAAATTAAAGAGGCCCTGTGAAAAGCTCCAGTCTTGGTTTCACCCAACTTCAGTAAAGAATTTATTCTTTACTGTTATTCCTCTAAGCACACCATATCAGCAATACTGATGCAGAAAAATCAAGAGGGCGCAGAAGCTCCTATTGCTTTCATGAGTACGCCTCTTAAAGCCTATGATTTGAAACACACTCCCATGGAAAAGCATGCATATGCAGTGGTGAAGGTGTGCAAAGCATTCAGGTATTATATTCTTTCCTTGCACATCATGGTTTTGGTTCTAGATACTGTAGTTAAATCTATCCTTACTCAACAAGAGTTAGGATTGTTGAGAGGCACATGGGTGACAAAGGTTCGAGAATATGACCTGGATATTAAACCAACAAAGATGGTTCGAGGAAGAGGTCTGTGTGAATTAATGACGGAGATGAAAACATCAGTGACAGAAGTGGATCAAGATGAGATAAATGGAGATTTGCCTACAGTACTTTTTATAGATCTGGTAGAGGAGCGGTAGTGTAACATTGCTTACTTTCTAACGTATGGAGATTGCCCAAATCAACTTTCCAAAAAAGAGAAACGAACCATCAAACTGAAATCCAAAGACTTTTTTCTTTGGGATAATGGTTTGTACAAGAGGGGAATTAATGGCATATTTCTTAGATGCGTTGACAAAGCTAAACAGGATCAGTTACTACAATAGTTCCATGACATGGCTTGCGGTGGTCATTTCTTAGCCCGAGTCACTGCACACAAGATCCTTAGAGCAAGGTATTATTGGCCCACCCCTTTTTAAGATACTGCAGATTGGGTAGCTAAGTGCCAAGCATGCCAACATTTTGTTGCGCGTGTGAAATTGCCTGCATTACCTCTAAAACCCATTTTGATGGAAGAACCTTTCCAATAGTGGGGAATGGATTTTATTGGTATACTTAACCCGGATTCTAGTGCCAGTCACCATTAGATTCTAACAGCTACTAATTATTTCAGTAAGTGGGTAGAAGTTATTCCTACGAAGAATGCCACGCCAAGGTGTGCAGTTTTATAAAAGAAAATATTATTGTCAGGTTTGGTGTGCCCAACAAAATTGTAGCAGAAAATGCTCCGAATCTTTCTTTTGGGGAGCTGGTAGAATTCTGCTACACTTATGGGATCTAGTTGGTTCATTCCTTAAACTACTATCCACAAGGGAATGGTCAAGCTGAATCTAGTAATAAAAAATAGATAACTATCATGCGTAAGCTTGTAATGGAAAATCAAAGGACTTGGCATAAAAATTTGTTTGATGCATTATGGGCCGATAGGATCACACCAAAAAGGCCGATAGGCATGTCCCTATTTCAGCTGTTGTACGGTAGAGACACGGAGTTGTCTCTTACCTTAGAACTACCTGCCCTGTAACTTTCTAAGGCCCTGGAGGATTCCACTTTCACGGATGCTATTGATAAAAGAATTATGTACCTGACTAAATTGAGGGAAGTACAAACTCAAGTTACAGATAGGTTGACAGAGCATCAAAGGAAGGTGAAAGTCATCTTCGACAAAAAGGCGAGGGAAAGAAAGTTTGAAGTCAATGACTTGGTCCTTCTATGGGACAAAAGAAGAGAAACAAAAGGCATGCATGGAAAGTTTGATTCACTATGGAAAGGGCCTTTTGTGATTAAGAGGATTACTAGAACAGATAGTTTCATTCTTGCTCATTAGGATGAAGTTGAATTGTTGATTCCTTTCAATGGGCAACACTTGAAGTTGTTTCATACATGAGAAGTAGGGTAAAACTTGTATGTACATAAATAAATCTTTGTTTGTTTTTCCTTTTTTTGTCTTGTTTTGGTGTTGTGTTGTGTTGTTTTTGTTTGCCTGACCCCATGCCCAAAGGACAAGATACGAAACCAGAGATGATGGGATATCATATTTTCCCTTTGTCATTCTGACAGAGAAAAAGATGTCCACATACGGAGCCGACTGGTGTGACCTAGATTTCACCTTGAAATCTGCGACTACCCTATCCAAAAAAAATTCGTACTTTAAAAATAATGGGTCACTTTGTGTTTTTATTGCCTGAAAGTTCTTGTATTGCATCAAGATATTCCCAAAGAGCCATATTAGCCTTCTTTGTCAAATACACAGATGCCCAAAATTGTTATATTCTGTCGTCAGGATTTTATTATCCAAAATTCACCCCTCAAGGTAATTTTGATAATATGCATCAAATTATTCAGTCCTGAGCAAGTAGATTGATTCAAGGCCCAAAATCATGTTTTTGGGGGCCCCTCGGCTTCTCTCTAACTCTCTCATCCAAGAAGAAATCCCAGCGAGTTGAAAAAATGGAAAAAATACAAAAAATATGGTTGCAAGACTGTTTTAAAGCATTTCGGGTCTGAAAGGTTCGGGTCGTACCAGTTCGGGTCGTACTGAGGTTTGTGGTACCAAGCTTGGGGGCCGAAAAAATGAAGAAAATCAGCTAAGTCCTAGTCCAGGCGGTCTGCGGGACAGTTGGGATGTCGGGACGCGTGGGATGCAAAAAGCCAAATCGGCCGAAAGAGGGAAAAAATTGCCTAAGTCTTGTTTCGCGCGGTTTGGGACATCCGGGCCGAAGGTACGCGAAGGACGCGAACCGGCTGATTCAGCTGTAATTGGGGACTTTCATCTGGGACATCTGGGACAAAGGTACGTGAGGGACGTGAACCGGGCGAAAAGCTGAAAAACTGTCCATTTGGGGAAGTTTGGAGGTTTTTGTCTGGGACAGCCGGGACAAAGGTGCGCGCGGGACGCAAACCAGCCGAAAAGGTGAAAACGAAACAAAAGAGAGACGAGAAATCCTGAATTGGGTGATACGGGAGAATGTAGTCAGGACAGCCAGGACAAAAGTACGTGAGGGACACAAAAATCCGAAACGGCTGACAGCAAGGAAGAAAAGTCAACGTTTGACCCGTGAAACTTCAAACGGCCATAACTTTTGACTCCGAGCTTCGATTTTCAAAAAATTAGACTTTCTGGAACAAGATTTATTATTTTCAATGAGGGTAGATATATTTAATCAAAAGAAACATATTCAGCTCCAGTCAGTTAATGCTCATTCCCGTCAAATGAAAGAAAATGCCTGCCAGACCCAAAATAGCTGCCCGCATTCAGAAGGCCATAACGTTTGCATTTCTCAACGAAATCGCACAAAATTAGTACCGTTGGAATCATTGCTCCGATACCAATGCAAAAAAATCAAGAAATTCTAGATTCGATGAGAGATTGATTGAATTTTTTTAGAAAACGTGGCTGGGTTCATAACAATGTTTTATTTGGTGGTTGGGAGCACAATTAAGAGGCATGGTCATCATTATTTCTCTACTACAGCACCTGAGACAGTATGGGGAGAATTTTGCAAGTAATATATAATCATTTTATTCCATTTAATGCCTCTTACAAGTTGTTGAAGGACAGATTTCAAGATTTCCATTTTCCCTTCTCTTTCTCTTCTCATTTCTTCTAGAAATTGGAGTGTTGGGCTCATTGTAAGGGGGATAGTTTTTGTAGAAAAGCTCTGCCAAAATTGCTTTGTGAAGCTGATGTGTTACATGCCCTTGTTGTGGACTCCTTGCATGGTGATCCAGGCACTTATCTTGTAATAGATTGAACTATGCATATCATGAAGCAATAAAATATAAGTTTGTGGATATATCTTCCCCTGTTGTGTTTTCTTGCATTCTTCTTGCCCCTTCAACCTTGATTACAAGAATATTGTGTCTATTATTATGCTCATGCAGGGATCCATTATCATTGTGTATGTTTGAGGTACTTTTGTGAATGCATTTTTCTAGATTGTGGAGAACTGTCATCACCCCTTCTAGTATGCACTTTGCTTCTGCATCTCACGCATTTGAAAACTACTCTCACACCCTCCTTTTCTGGTGTATCACCACTTTAGTGTAGGATTTCATTTTATGCATTCTCTCTCCCTGGTCCCTTGGAAAGTTAGATTAGAATAGTTAGTTTCCCCTGCATTAGAGTAGATTCTGGCAGGTAGTTTAGGAGCAAGAACCAATTTTCTCTGGAGGTCTATCTCAAGAGAAAGTCCCACAACTTGGAGATAGTACCCATGTTATCCAATCACACCGTGAGTTCAAGTATATGCACTTGTATAAACTATAGCACGGTGCTGTGATTCGGTGATAACAGATTTGTCTGCGGGAAATTTGTATTTAATAATTTTGAGCCCTGTAAGAAGCTATTTGCACTGCATTTTAACTCTGTTATGATCGAATATGTCATTACTCTTATGTACCAGAAGGGTTTTTTACTTGGAATAAGTTTTGGGCTTTATTTGTAACTTTTGGTAATTTTTCATGTTTTTGTGTTTTCCCGTTTCATTTTATGTGAAATTTCTCTAGAAAAATTCCTTTGCCGGGTAAGCCTGATTTTTGGTTTGGAGCAGCTAGAAAACATATACGCACATTATGCCTGGAGGAAGTCACCATTAGAGGTATGCATCACTGGGAAAAAGAGAAGTCATGCACGGAAAATCCCATGCGGGGATGGGCGCATTTTTGGAAAACAAAGGATTTAAGCTGCAATGGGAAAAATAGAAGCCGTAGGCAGGGTGGGAATTTTGTACCTGCCTAGCAAGGAACTTTTTCATGTGTTATAAAATTCACTTAAACTGCAATGGGAAAAATAGAGGCTGCATGCAGGTGGGAATTTATTGCCTGCCTTGCACGGTAAAAATTCCCATGATAAAATAAAAGGAAAGTGACTTAAGTGAAATCATGGGATTTTAGTGCCTGCCTTGTAGGGTAAATAATCCCATTGTCAAAGTCAAATCACTTAAGTGGATAATGGGATTTTGGTGCCTGCCTTGCAGGGTAAAGAATCCCATTGTGGAAAATTCTTAAAAATAGAATTATATGTGCAAAAAAGTGCGCCTTCTTTGGTGAGATGATGGCATCCTTTAAGTGATTATTTTAATTAATCTATCCTTTCAAAAAGTGCGCCTAAGCTTGGAGGAAGTCAACAAGTCAAAATTGGAATAAAAGAAATGGATTAAATACATTAAATTTAATTTATTTAGTGTCTGCCCCCTTCCTCTCAAAAAGTGCGCCCCATTTGGGAGTTATTTAATGATTTTGAAGGCATTAAAACATTAAAATAAATTTCTATTTTCAGTGGTTATGGTCAAGGCACACTGTGAAGATTCAGTGAAGTGATGTGTGAAGGATTAAATTTGATTAATTTAATTTATTGGATGATTGTCCTTAAACATGCTATTTTTAAAAGAGAAGAGCATGATTTTTAATTAATTAATTTCCTTAAATTATTAGGGCAATTATTAATTATAGAATTGTGAAGGTTATATAAGAATGGGCAGCCATATGGGTGAATTATTTGATTCACAGGTAAATAATTGCAGCCAAGAGGAAAAGTGCGCACCCATTTGAAGAAGGATTTTGCTTAGGCAAGGTGGCAACAAGGCGAAAAGATTCCAGATTTGGCACATGCTTTGAAGAAGGTTGATCTGTGTCTACATAATTGTTTGCACAAGTGTTACAGGAGCTCTGGTGTTGTTGAAAGGATTCATTCTCTCTTTATGTGTAAATTAAACACCATTTTTTGGGCAGCAGGCTTGAAAAGGGCTCCGGTGGCCATTTTTGTCTGAAAAAATTGAAGGAATTCATTACAGGTGCTTTACAAAGGAAAATGAACTTTTATCAATGTCCAATACATTGCATATATCCTCTGAATCTGAATAATTGTCTAGATCTGCACCAGTATTGAAGAAATCCAGCCGAGTAAGAAGAAAAAGAATTATTCAGATGAAGATAGACAAAGCTATGGCAAAGAGAGATGAAAAAGAAAGCATGATGGAGTCATGTATTGATTCCAAACTTGTAGACATAGGAGAAACAGATCTAGGCCTGGAACCTCTTTCCGATTTGATTGATAGGTCCAGAGCGGGAAAGACTTTACTCATGCGTGTGGTTAAAAGCAGTGGAATTATCTAAGCTCTAGCTTTTCCATGTAAATCCTAGTTGCTAGAATTTTTTATGGAGTACGCTAGATCTTACCATCCTTCATCCAGATTAGTGAGTGATTATTCGGGAAAGACAATAATTCATTTGGACGCAGTGTTCATCAATTATTGTTTGAATATTCTAGTGTGAAAGGTGGTGACTTCCATTAGCCTTCAGGATGTTGACAACAGGTGGGAGAAGCATAAAGCTGATTGCATGAGCATAATGAATATCTAATACATGAAGAAGCCTAGATCACCTTCAAAGTTCTTGAGAACTCTTCCATGGTCCAATTTGTTGCAGCAGATAGATGATGTCGTCAAATTTCTATGCAGGATGAATGGTGAAGCGAATGCCTACACTTTCCATACATGGATGTATGCTTTCACCAGGACCATTGAAATCAGCAAGGTTGATTCTATAATCAATGGTTAGAAATTATTAGCAACAACATTGGTGAGAAACTCCGGAACGTGAAGTGTACTTTTAGTTTCAAGATGACTTCATACTTGGTGTATGCTGCAGCTTCACAAGGCGTCTTTTCAAAGCTGGATAGATGTGGTGTTCTTTCTAAGGACCCCATTTTCTAGTGCTACCCGCAGCTTACTACACCTGTACGAGAGAAAGACTTCAAAGTGATCAACGATGACTTCTTCTACAATTTCATCTGCAGGCTAGAAAAATACTTGAAGGCCCACAGTGTAGGTAAGGAAGTGTGGGAAGCTGTGTACAAGATTGACAGTCTATTCATTCAATTTGCATATTTCACATACCTCAGGGTTATGGGATTTTCTGGAGAACCAATAAAGATGCCCAGGTATCCAAATGATAGATTGATCACCATGGAATTGAGAAGGCAACTTGTGGAGTTACACGACCTTAAGTCAAAGCGGCACAAGTCTACGGGCTTATTCCCAATCACTGTGGGATATTACAACTGCATTAGCATTGATAGAGCTCAGGGAATGGAGGCGCATTGAAAGAGGTAAGGGAATGCAAGGCTGAACTTTGATCCATTTGGAGTAGCCAGGAAGACAATATCCCAGGATTATGCACATGTGCCATCATTTGAAGATTTCTGGATGAAGTGCAAAAGTGAGTACGAAGTTAGAAAGAGAGATTTCAGTAGGCTATCAGCAAAGCAAGTATTTGACTTTGGACTAGCACAGATACCTGTGGATCTTAATGATGATATAAATGTGGTACTTGAAACTTACAATCAAACTGGAGAAGATAAAGCCATAATGTAGAATAACATAGGATGTTGTAACACAATTGAAGAAAGGTCGGGAGCTATGTTGGTGAATACTTCAAACTAGTTGCTAATGAACGGATATTTCCTTGATGAAGCAATGATGAATCAAGTCATGAGAAACTTCGGCGCAGGAGATTCCCTCAATTGAAAGCACAAAGGAGAAAGTGGAAGGAAAGTCGAGAAGTTGAAAGTGCATAGAATATCTCAATCCAAGGAGAGGATCACTTCTACGACCATGACTTTAACTCTTGTTTCTCCAGTACCCAGTACTTCTCCAACTATTGCACCACAGTAGTAGGACACTTCCATACCTCCACTGAATCCAACGACATTCATCTTCTCCCCTCAGCAACTTCATTCAACTCATGTTCCAGAGGATACATTGAAGCTGCAGATGGCGGAATTCGAAAGGGCTTTGTCCTTGAATGATTCATAAGATGGAAGTCATAACACTGTGGCACTCTCTGACAGAGAGGATGCAGAGCAGAAGATGGTAGTACACTCAGCGACTTTAGCAACTTCTCATTCTCTGAGAAGTAACTTCTCGGAATGGTTGGCTTTGCAGTTGGTTCCAGAAGTGAGAATGGAGATGAACTTAGAGGAGCACGACTTGCAGCTACTTCAGAATTTGGGCAGAAGAGACAGAAGGCCTAAAGTTGCTAAAGAAACTTCTATGTTGATCATCGAGGATTCGAGAGAGAAGTTTGCTGAGATATTAATTCTGGAAGAAGGAAAGATAGAGGAGGAGCTCATAGTAGAGGATGTGACAGTAACCAAAGTACCCCTTGGTCAAGCCACCACTAAAGGATTGAAGCAGGACACGCAGACATTGATGGATGCTTTATTCCTTAGGCTTGATAGTGAAAAGGCGGAGAAAGAAGAGCTACAGAAGCAAGTATCTCAATTATGTGAGATCATAGCCAAGGTTACTAAACCTTCCATTTAGCCCATTTCAGAGCAAGTGAGTGTTTATCTTATGTAGGAAATGGAGGACGCAAGCAATCAAGTAAAGGCTATTGACGAATGGAAGGATTTGATTATTCATCAAGCTTCTGTACAACTTGGGGAAGTGCCATCCCACCTAAAGGTTATGGATGATGTAGCAAATCAAATTAAGCAACTGATGGAAAACCTAGAAGGCATTAATACAGTTGCAGAGAGTAACCTAAGTATTTTGGCCGAGATTAATAAGCTGCTAGGAGATGTATTGATTATGGAATAGATTGTACCAGATAGATCAGTCGAAAAGGGGAAGAAGCTAGAGTTTGCAGTATCTTTTAGTTTGTAAATCTACAGAGTTTTGTTGAATAGGATGCAGGCACTTGAGAGTAGGACATCCGATTTACCAGAAAGTGTCATTTATTTCACTGAGGAGAGAGTGGATGGGAATGTCACTTCATACGTGTGAATCGTGTCAACTAATTTGCCTAATTCCCTGGAAGGATCTCTTCTGATGATAGAAAAGATAATTTATAAAGCTACCAAGCCTTTCACGATGAATTCTATCAGTAGACTAGTGGTGCTACACGTAGACATTGCGAGGTTTGGGCCAAGTTTGGAAGATGTGGAAGCATGTATCAAAGTGTTAAATTAAGGGTTGCTGTAGTTCAGGACAAAGAAAGAAGCAGTGGCTAAAATAGGTGGAAGGATATTGAATTACATGTTTGACAAGTATATCCGATATCAGAACAAGAAAAAGACATAAACATTATAGCTGACATGACTTCTTCTATTCTTTCTTCTTCTATTTTCTATGTTCCCAGATGAAATTATAAAACTTCTAAGTTATTGGTTTTGCAACCATTACTTAAAGTCATGTGGAACCATTCTATTAGTTAAGTGATACATGTGTCAATTAAGGAGAAGATAGTTGAGGATGATTGCCAAATGTCATCTTTAATTGTTGTTTATGTTTCAGTTCAGTTTCAGTTTTCCATTTGAACTTTCCCTCCTACATTCTATAAGTAGGAGAAGAACCTCTGGGTTAAGGATCGATCAGAATTTGTAAGTAGCAATATTATGTTCTAGAATTTGTGATGAACCCCTGGGAGCCACGTGGAGCAAAGGAATACAAAGGAGCAGGTTTCCAGAGAACTTTGTTTCATAGTGTACTATGTTTCTTGCTTTTAATCTTAGATCTCTTAATAAAATTTTTGTTGTTTTAGATTTAGATCTAGAGCTACCTTTGTTTTATAATTATGTGTGTTCATATATATTAAGTTTCATCTATGTGCATGAAATTTTCTCTACTATCTACTAATTGGGATGCACATCTTCCCCATTTCTCTCTATATTTTCTTTACTTCCATATTCTATAAAATACTTCCTTTCTTGAACAATTGCTTACTTGTTGCAGAACTTATTAGTTATCGTTCATGACCTAAGTGGTTAAAGTAAAACCCCTGATAGATAATAACACATTTTTATTGAAAAATCTGACACGGGAGCCTCACCGGTTAAATGAGGGAGATTTATCTCATGAATGTGTAGGTTTGATGCTATGCAGAAAATCTAGCCAACAAATTTCCACTTTCTTCTTCCAAGTAATTAAAATACGTTCCAATTCCAATTTAACACATTAGTTGATTTAATCAAACAATTTAATACCAAAATGCCTTTCTGGTATCAATTTTTTCACATTCCAAAAAGATAAAATATTGTATTTTGCTCACACACATTTCTACCTTTCAAACAGAGATTTCAATACATTAAAATGATCAGATTCAATATAACAATGCAATTTGAGAAAATTATTGCAATACTTTATTGATTCCAAAATGCAACATTACAACCTTTCTTCTTTTATTCCTTCGAAATCATATATTATATACATAACAGAATAATACCCCTTTTTTTCAAAACAGATTACAGACTACGACTCATTTACATTTCAATATACAACTAGCAATAAGTAACCATATTTCCATTACAAGAATTTACAATTTCATCCACTTTAAGTGGGAAAGCTTATAATGAGATTTCATTTCACAAGGGACTGTTAAACAATCTTTTCTCCATTCCAGAACTGCAACATGTGTACTCCTCATTCTTCTAATTTAATCACAACAGGAGTTGGGGAAAGGCAACACACTCCACCCAACCAAGACATCCAATGAAGAGGAGAATCCATCCTTCTTCATTGACCCCCGATACCTAACCACAATGCAATAAAATATGTGGTTCAACTCATGGAAACAACAGGCTTCCACAAACACACAAGTAACATTTTCTCAATAAAACACAGTCCAAAAGAAAATGTAGTTTACAACTACATTAAAACATGACAAACAATACAAAGGCTTCATCAAGCAAGCCAAATGAGCAAGAAGCTATGGAGGATGCTATTTATGCCTCCCAAAAGGGGAAAATGGGTATCACCACTTGAGTTACAAACCGCCAAAAATAGTATATCAAAACCTTGACATTCCTTATACCTCTCCCAAGTACTCCTTATTCCTCAAATTTTCTTATTCCTCCCCAACCTCTTATGGCACCCCATAATGAGTAAAGAAATGCAAGCTATTTCTTTGTAAGGTGGAACCCGAATCAGTAAACAAGCATTCTTTTAATTAACTAACTAAATATCATGATTACTCACAATATTAAAAATACATTAAATAAATAATGAAAGAGTAAGTGCACCACATAAAACATATGCAAAAATTAAACAAAATGGACCAAATAAAAGAAAAACATAGACAGTAGGCCAAAGGGCTGACACGCTCCAAGATCTTAAAAGGACCCACGAATCTAGGAGCTAACTTAGAACCGTTTCCATAATGGATAGGGATCTTACATGGCCTGACACAAAGGAACACATTCATGCCCACATCAAAACTACGGTCAGTCCAATGTTGATCTGTATACTTCTTCTACTTGTCCTATGCCTTCTACAGCCTCTGTCTGATGAAAATCACCTACTGCTCCATGTCATGCAACAAAGCCGGTCTAAGAGAAACCCTGTCCTCTGGCCTATCCCAACTAAGAGGTGTCCTACACTCCCTACCATACAAATCCTAAAAAGGATCCATGCCTATAGAACTCTGAAAACTATTATTGTAGGAAAAATCCACTAAGTACAGGTACTCCTCCCATCTAGACTGCTGAACCATCACATACATCCTGAGAATGTCCTCTAAAATCTAATTTACCCACTTAGTCTATCCATCTATCTCAGGGTGATATGTTTTTCTGAAATTAATCTTCATCCCGATGGCATGCTGCATGGTAGTCCAAAAATGGGAAGTGTACAAAGGATCGTGGTCACTAATGATCTTCCGTAGAATCCCGTGTAACCTGAAAATCTCATCCAAATATACCCGTGCGACTACACTAGTTGTATAAGTGGTCTTCACTAGAGAAAAGTGATCTAATTTTTTCAATTTCTCAACCGTGACCTTGATTACATCATGGTGATATCTCGACATCAGTAATCAAATAATGAAGTCCATGGAAATGGTGTCCCATTTCCACTCTGGTCTAACATTAGGGAAAAGAAGGCTAGCTGGATGGTGATGCTCATCCTTCACTTTCTAGAACTCTAAACATCATGACATGAAATGGGCCACGTCTCTACGAAGTCCTCTCCAATTATACAACTATCTCAAGGTGGTGTGCATCTTCTTCACCTCGGGATGGGCTGAATAGGGTGCACAATGTGCGTCTGTCAAGATGTCCTGCTCAAATCTCCATCACTGGGAACATAAATCCAGCCTTTGCGCCTGAGAAGACAATATGCCTCTAAAGAAAAACCATAAAAATTCACCTCAAGGGGTCTCTGAGACTCGATCTCTACTCAAACTGTAATGTAGAAGTTGTCAAGATTAAGCTGCTGAAGGATCCTGCTCCGCAAATCTGTGCTCACTGAGGTGGCCATAGTCACATATATCCATCTGCTGAGAGCATCCGCCACCACATTCTCTTTCCCTTTCACATGCTCTATCTCCATATCATACTCACAAAGCAACTCCATCCAATGCCGCTAATGAGCATTGAGATTGGGTTGCGTGAAAAGGTGATCAAGACTCAGGTGATCTATCTTAAGTGTGAATCTTCAACCGAGTAGAAAATGTATCCATCGAACCAAAGTGTGCATAACTACCATAAGCTCTAGATCATGAGTCAGATAATTAAGCTCATACTCTTTGATTTTGTGAGACTCAAAAGCATCTACTCTACCCTCCTGCATCAACACACCTCCAAGCCCTACTAAAGAAACATCCATGCAAACAAAAATATCACCCTATGGATCTTTCACTGCAAGAATAGGTGTTGTAATGAGGCATTCATTTAGTGTACTAAAGTCCTACTCACACCTGTCTGACCAAACAAACTTCTTCCTTTCCTCTGAAGGTAATTGATGGGTTGTGTGAAAGGAACGATAAGAATATTGTTCCAATCCGCGATCTCAAATGATAATAGCACACCACATTAGATTTGCAAAGAAGAAGAGCTAAAATACAATATAAGGAAATCCATCATAATCCATAATGCTCAATACATTACAATAGAATGACTTGAATTATTCAATAAGAAAGATGTACATATAGGAGGAGGGAAGTGCAACTACTACCTAAATTAGTGGTGAAGAACTCCCACTAACTAATACTGGTAGTTAAGTTAACTCCAAAAGACTAGTAAGCTAACTTCACATAACTGAGAAGATAACTCAACAAAACTAGTAAGCTAACTCCACACAAATAGTACACCTAAGCAATCTAACCCAACAAGTGTAGGGCTAACACAAGTGTAAGAATTATCCTGATAAATAAATAAAAGGATAAATAATAACCTACACTAACACCCTCCCATAAGCATAGCTTATGTGGGTGGAAAATAAGGTGGGTCCCGGTAACAAGGCCTGATGAGGTACCCACGTACAAAAATTAGGAAAAATGGACACCACAAGGTACCCAAAACTAGTAATAACAAAGTAGAGAGAGAAAAATCCTGCTACAAGATATCCTCATAAGCTTGGCTCCAAAAATTCATACAATGTTAAAGAAGTGTGGTGCGCATTATGGTCAGAATCCACTACTTGATCATATAACTCAAAAACAACTAAGAATGGGCTTCACCAGAATAGCTCCATGCAAGGAGACTGTCAATGGAGTGACGTCAAAAAGTGAAAAACAAACACCAAACATAATTTGATTAACTGCGACAAATAGGTGTGCCACGATCCAATAAAAACCAAGGCAACAAGGAAAGGACACGAGATCCAAATAAATAGGAGTGCAACGATCCAAGAAAAATCCAAGGTAACAAGGCAAGGGCACGAAACCTAAAGAAGCAGTATCAACACCACACCCTCCCATACTGCGAAATGGGTAGAGTGACACCACAGATCTGTATGAGTTGTCAAAATCAACTACTCGAACACTGACAAACTAACACTGGGCTCCACCAGAATAGCTCCCCCATAAGAGAGACTTTCAACATGCCAAAAAAAGTGTTGAAAATATAGATCCAAAATATCTCAACAAACAAGAGAGATATAAATGTATACACCAATAGATACAAGAATGCAATACCCAAAATTCTAGGGCGTTGGGCTCAACTGAAAATGCATCCACAAGTGATCACAACACCCACCCGAATTTGGCACTTTAGAATTAAGTGCATGTAAATATTATAATGAGTAATAGTACCTTTTACATTTGAAATATGTGTATAAAAATGTCACCAATGCGTAGATCTCAAAAAAAAAAACAATTTAAAAAAAAATCACCTTAATTCGAGCTACGGATCAAAAGTTATGAGCTCTACAAGGTTTTGCTATTAAAATAATATTTTAATGCTGATCTTTTTAAAAGGTACACGTGACACACAAATCTCCAAATGGTAAAAGAGTACATCCACATGATACATGCTTGTGACAAAAGGATAAAGCCTGCGCCCAAAACCTAAAATGTCCAAATGGTAAATCTTTGCATCCAGATGGTACACGCTTATATCCAATGCATAAAAGAATGCACCCAGAGGGTACAGATCTGCATCCAGTGGATAAAAGACCACATCCAAAACAAAAATACCCAGAGGGTAAAAGAATGCATCCCAAAGGTACATGCTTATATCCAATGGATAAAAGAATGCACCCATAGGGTACAGATCTGCATCTAGTAGATAAAAGAATGCATCCAAAACCAAAATACTCAGAGGGTAAAATAATTCATTCGAAAGGTACGCACTTATATCCAATGGATAAAAGAATGCTCCCATAGGGTACAGATCTGCATCTAGTGGATAAAGACTGCATCCAAAACCGAAATACCTAGAGGGTAAAAGAATGCATCCAGAAGGTACACACTTATATCTAATGGATAAAAGAATGCACCCATAGGGTACAGATCTGCATCAAGTGGATAAAAGATTGCATCCAAAACTAAAATACCCAGAGGGTAAAAGAATGCGTCCAGATGGTACACGCTTATATCTAATGGATAAAAGAATGCACCCATATTTGATTGTCTCAAAATATGGTCAAGTTTACAGTCGATTATAGGGTTTTGGAACCTTCCAAATCTAATTCCACACTCTGTTTTGCATAAAAATGCATGCTACAAAAAAGTCCTAACAAAATCTGAATACATGAAAAAATAAACTCTTACTTGTAAAGGAAAACTTACAGATGGATGTCTACATCATCTATAGCTATAATACCATGAAAGGAACAATAAGAATATTTTTCCAAGCCGCGATCTCAAATGATAATAGCACACCACATTAGATTTTCAAAGCAGAAGAGCTAAAATACCATATATGGAAATCCATCATAATCCATAATGCTCAATACATTACAATAGAATTACTTGAATTATTCAATAAGAAAGATGTACATATAGGAGGAGGGAAGTGTAACTACTACCTAAATCAGTGGTGAAGAACTCCCACTAACTAATACTGGTAGTTACGTTAACTCCGAAAGACTAATAAGCTAACTTCACATAACTAAGAAGCTAACTCAACACAACTAGTAAGCTAACTCCACACAAATAGTACACTTAAGAAAGCTAATCCAACAAGTGTAGGGATAACACAAGTGTAATAATTATCCTTATAAATAAATAAAATAATAAATAATAACCTACACTAATAGTGTGCAATCCAAGAGAAGTCCTTAACAAATCTCTGGTAGTAACCTACTAATCCCATGAACCCATGAAGCTGCGCACCTCATTCACATTAGTGGGTGTTGAACAATCCATAACAGCTCTAATCTAGGAAGGATCAACGGTGATACCTTCCCCATAAATGATATGGCCCAAATATTGAACCTTTGTTTGAAATAATGCACACTTCTCCAAGTTCCGAAAAATTTGTTTCTCCCAAAGACACTGAAGAACCTGGCGAAGGTTCCCCTCGTGCTCCTCATGTGTATGTGAGTAAATCAAAATGTAATCAAGGAATATGAGAATGAAGTGATCTAAGAAGGTCCTAAATACCCCATTGATCAAACTCATAAACACTGCAAGGGAATTAGTTAAACCAAAAGGCACCACTATGAACTCATAGTGGCCATATCTCGTACAGAAGGTGGTCTTATAAATGTCCACCTCAGAAATCCTTAGCTGATGGTAGCCTGACTTAAGATCAATCTTAGAGAAAACTGTGGCTCCCTTAATCTAATCAAACAAATCATCAATGCGTGGAAGAGGATAAAAATTCTTAATCGTTACCTTATTCAGCTAGCAGTAATCAATACACAACCGCAAGGATCCATCCTTCTTCTCCACAAAAATAACCGGTGTACCCCAAGGGGATACACTAGGATGGATAAGGCCTTTCTCCAAAAGGCCCTCAAGCTACAACTTGAGATCACAGAGCTCTGGTGTGGTCATCCGATAAGGCGCTCATGAGATAGGCTCTGCTCCTAGAACCAAGTCTATATGAAAATAAATCTCACGTGGGGGTGGTAACCCTAGTAGCTCCCACAGAAATACATCTGTAAACTCTCTCAAATTGGGGTGATCATCTAGCGATGGTCCACTAGACCCATTGTCTGATTTATCACTGACTATAATAGAATACATTTGACAACCCTTTTTCACACACCGCTTAAGCTGCATAGTGGAGATGGTGTGAATAGAAATGGTTCTCCTAACCCCTGAAATCACTGACTCAACTCACAAATTATCTGCAAAAGATATAATCTTGTGGTAACAATCCACTCTAGCATTGTGTGAAGACAACCAATCCATACCGAAGATGATTCCATATGAGCCCAAAATAAGGATACAATGATCCAAGGTAGTGGTGAAAGGTCCCAAATCCACCACACACTCCTTAACTAAGTAGTCTACCAAGATGTTGGCTTCAGAAGACATCTACACATCCCAACTATGACCCTACCTAACTGCCACTAGCCTACATCACTCTACTAAAGATGGTGCAATGAAAGAATAAGAAGAACCAGAATAAAACAAGATGGAGGTACGAATACCACCAATGCTACCTACAGTCTCAATAATTGTACTCCAATTTTCTACCTGGCGGTTCTCAACCACTACATACATCCTATTACTATGCTCCATATCACCAATAGTAGGCTCTAAGATCTGTGTCTTACCCTTGTTATTAGGGTTTTGTGGGCAGTCTCTACAAAAATGTCTAGTAACACCACAACCAAAACAACTTCCTGATCATCTCCCCTATATAGAAGGTCCAATCAATACTCTAGAAATCTGTGTTGTGGATCTTGATGATCTGGTTGTGGCCTACTGATGTCTTTGATGGTGAGCTCTTACTAAGTGAGCTCTCTGGGCACCCTATGTCCTGATGGGACCCATCGGAGGAGGACCCATACTCTGACCTCTATGTGCATCAAATCTCTTTGGAGGTCTATAATGTGGGTGAGATTGTTGCTACTACTGTGTTCTAATAGATGACTATGCTGAACTCTATCCACCATGAAGAAGAGGTACTAACCCCCTCGATCTGTTGTCCTACATTTGTTGTATGCAGCTCTAGACTCGGTCTCTAGCCTATTATGTCTTTCCCCAAGTCTCCTCTTCTATATAGGCCTTATCAACAACCTCAACTACTGTCTATGGATAATGGATCCACACTGCACCTCCAATGTCTAGATTCAAGCCCTAGATGAACTTGTGAATCCACACCTACTCATTCTACTAATCAACATACTGGAGTAGATCCAAAAATCTACTCTCATACTCAGCCACTGTAAGAGATGCCTATTGGAGGTTGTGGAACTCATTGATCTACCACTGTATGAACCTCTGTGACAAATACCTATTCTGGAAATGCTCCTCAAAGATCTCCCATGTAACTGTCTCAGAATCAACATGGAACTTCTGCTCCTCTGTCCTCCACCAGACACCAGCTCCATCCCTTAGTAGAGGGATCGCAACACATGCTTTCATGTTGCTAGAACAAGGATAGAGCTTGAATCATTCGCTCAAGCTCACCAACTAGGCCTCTTCCTGAAATCCACCTATGTCACTAGAATAATGTGATGGTTGAATCTTCAGGATCTCCTTGATGTGATTTGCAGCTGTGGGCTGATTACCTCTAGGTCTTTTTACATACTCATACCTAAGCCTAGGACTCCAAGACCTCTCTCTATGTCCTAAAACCCGATCACCTTGTCCCCTATGTGGTGACTCTACTCTGGCTGACTGTACATGGGATTCCTCTCCTCCATGCTCCTCCCTAGGTCGAGGGGATACCTGAACCTCAATGGAAGGTATTCTATCATGTCTAGCTAGATGTCCTCCTACCAATCCTCCGCATAGAGTGACATTAACATCCTTAAGAGTTTACAAAATCTGGGGTAGGATGGATGCTACAACATGATCTGGTGGTGGTATGTCTGGGTCTATGTGAAAATCCCCCTTGTCCCTTCTGTGCCTTATGTATCGACCAAGGAGAGAGTTAGTTCACCTTTCTAAGTTTTATTCAGTTTCCATGTTTACTAAAATATGTATTTTCTAAACTAAGTTGTTTTCTAGATTTAAAGGTGTGTTAGGTTTACAATTAATGTCTCAAGTTTTCTTGTGTGCCTAATGGCCCAAGTTTTTGAACCACTACTCTGATACCAAGTGTAACGCCCGCTAAAAACAACCCACTTGAGACCTAAAAAACAACCTAGGAGTAGTTAGGAAAATTATGGAATATTTTTTTGTTTACAAGAGTCTACAACCAAGTTACAAGGCAAAAAATATCACTAACAAGTTCTAGAAAAATTCTAACCCACTAGAAAATACTTTTCTATTATTAACAATTATTAGAGGTCATAAGGTCGAAAATTTAGGGTTAGAAGGTTCAACTAGGTTCAGAGGGTAATTACTCACCATACCCACTCTCTAATAGGATAAAATATTCAAATTGTTTTTTTCTCATACTTAGCATATTCAAAATATCCCTTAATCATTTCCATTGGATAGAAAATTTCCTCACCTTTCCATTTATATAAAGAAGTCCTCATAACTCTTCATATTTTACAAGTTATGGGCCGATGGGCCTTGGGGTGAAAATTTTCCCCAAGAGCGGCCCTGCGGTCCCAAGGGTGAAAATTTGCCAAAAGGGCGGGTTGTGGGGATAATTTTGGAAAATTTTCTACATGGATAGAAAAATTAACTTCACGCTCATGCTCCCATGGGTACGCAAGTCCACAAGGGACACGTGGCGCCTCCCAAGCTAGTGTGGGGAGAGCAGGGCGGTGGGAGATGTTTGCGAAAATTTCCCGCACAGGATGAAAAGACAACATTACGCCCGTAAATCCGAAAGCCACAAGGGACATGTGGAATTACCCAAGCCAATGCGGGGAAAGTAGGTTGCCAGAGAGAAATTTTTTTTAACACCCCAAAGGGCTAAGAGGGTAACATTGACCCGTGCCTTCGCCGACTCCTCATGCCATGTGGCAACTCCTAAATAAGTGCGGGGAAGCGGGACGAAGGAGAAAACATGGAATTTTTTTCCAAAATTTTCTGAAACAAAAAAAAGGAAAAAGGGACTTACTCCACCGCTGCCACCTCGTGATGCCATGTGGCATCATCTGCTTGGTTATGGGCCAGTGGGAAAAATTTAGAAAATTTTCCCAAAGTTTTCTAAGATCGCTAATTTAAAAGAAGATCCATCCCACCACTGACACCTCATGGTGCCACGTGGAGGCGTCTAATTGGCTGTGGGTTGGTGGGTTAGTGGGGTGGTGGAGAAAAATATAAATTTTTTCCCAAAAATTCTCCTAAGTGCTAACGAAAATTTCAGGCCACAGGCCCGCCAAGGAAATTTTTCCCAAATTTTATTTTTTTATGCCAAGTGAAGGGAAAAACTTAGAGGGCAATAAGTTTTGATAGAGAGATTGGTTTTGGGAAAACAAAGACTTTCTGGAAATCTCTCGATGTCCTTGTTACACAAGGCTATTTAATGTTTGATTTTGAAAAAGTTTAAGGGGTCAATTTTAAGAAAATGTCCTGCAGGATTTTATAGTGCAAACAGGTAAATTTTAACTTGTGATATTTATTCAATTTGATCTTCTTCCTATCTCAACATGTCAAATAGACATGGAGAGTTATTTTTAGAAGGAATTAGGACAATTTTGTGAGGTAGATTGGTTTGATTGAATTCTAATTTGAAATTTTACTATTTTGACAGCAAAACGAATGTAAAATGGTTGAGCTCGATTTGGCTAAGTTTTGAAAAATTTCCTTTAAGTGTTTTTTCTAATTGAATTCATTTAAGAAATACTACTTCAATTTACTCATTTTATTTGTTATTTTATTGTTACAGGTTCGAATTGTGTATTTCTGGTTCAGATAATTGCTACTTTGAAATTACAAAAAAAATTAGGGATTAAATTTTAAAGGGTCTAATTGCCACTTTCTTCTTCCAAGTAATTAAAATATGTTCCAATTCCAATCTAACACATTACTTTATTTAATCAGATGATTTAAGACCAAAATGAATTTTTGGTTTCAAAATTTTCACATTCGAAAAAGACAAAATACTGTATTTTTCTCACATGCATTTCTTTCTTTCAAATAGAGATTTCAATACATTGGAATGATCAGATTCAATACAAAAATGCAATTTGAGAAAATTATTGAAATCCTTTATTGATTCCAAAATGAAACATTACAACATTTCTTATATTATTCCTTCCAAAACATATATTATATGTAGAACAAAATAATACCTTTTTTTTCAAAACAGATTACAGAGTATAACTCCTTTACATTTCAATATACAACTTACAATTAGTAAACATCTTTCCATTACAAGAATTTACTAGTTCATCCACTTCAAGTAGGAAAGGTTACAATGATATTTCATTTCATAAGGGATTGTCAAACTGTATTTTCTCAGCTCCACAATAGCAACATGCATACTCCTCATTCTTCCAATTTGATCACAATAGGAGTAAGGGAAAGGCAACACTCTCCACCCAACCAAGACATCAAATGAAGAGGATAATCCATCCTTCTTCATTGCCCCCCGAGCCCCAACCACAATGCAATAAAATATGTGATTTAACTCATGGAAATAAAAGGCTTCCACAAACACACAAGCAACATTTTCTCAATAAAACACAGTCCAAAACAAAATGTATTTTACAACTACATTAAAACATGAAAAACAATAGAAAGGATTCATCAAGCAAGCCAAAGGACAAAGAAGCTATTGGGGATGTTGTTTATGCCTCCCAAAAGGGGGAAATGGGTATCACCACCTGAGCCACAAACCACCAAAAATAATATATCAAAACACTGACATTCCTTATGCCTCCCCCAAGTACCCCTTATTCCTCAAATTTTCTTATGTCTCCCTAACCTCTTATGGCACCCCATAACGAGTAAAGAAATGAAATTTATTTCTTAGTAAGGTGGAACCCAAATCCCAACTCCCTCCACCCTTATACCTCCTTAAAACACACTTTTGCCTCTCATAAAATAACCTCATAGTCTTCGTCTACACCATTCCTAGGCCATCTACCAAAAGACCCATAAACAAGCCAAAACATTCACACATTAACACTTTCATAAACCAAAGAGAAACATTTCAAGAACCAAGATCTTTCCTCTCCATGATGGAGTTATTCCAAGTTCAATAAACAACAAGGTTTATCCCAATGCAAGCAATATAAAACAACCAAGCAAAAGCATGCAACAATCTTCCAAAACTTTCTCCAAGCAAGAGCTCCCAAAACAGCAATAAAATTCACCCCAAAATGAAGTCTCCAAAAATGAAGCAACCAAAAACAAGGCAAGCAATTAGAATTTTATAGAAGAGGGAAGAGAAGAGGGTGAGGTGGATCCATGTAGGATGCCACTTCACACATCCTCAACTCCAACACATAAGTCAAATTCAGTCCCCAAAGCATAATAAATAAGTGGGTGAATAATGTGACAGTTAACTTACACACTCAAACAAGCCCATACCCCATAAGGACTAAAATTAAATTAAGTAAGAGAAGTGCAATTATAACATTCAACTTGACTTGTAAAAATGCATAAAAAGGTCTAAATCTAACCCTCCAACCATAGGCAAGGTTGTTATGTAAATGTAAGAGGCATGGGACAAGTTTAACTTGTCCCACAATCCTCCAAAATCAGTCTCCAAGGATAAATTCGAATTTCCAAGAAGGTGGAGTGTTTCACACTCAAAATTTAACTTACACATCACTTACAAGTTCACTTACACATTACTTACAACACTTTAACACATGGCGAAAATATATATTAATTACCTTCTTATGACATCTTTTAATTAACTAACTAAATAATATGATTACTCATAATATTAACACCACATTAAATAAATAATAAAAGAGTAAGTGCACCACATAAAACACATGAAACTATTAAACAAAAGGGACCAAATAAAATAAATACATAAAATCCCTTGGTCACTTTTAAAGGTGATTTCTCCCCCATGGGAATCCCTAACAAAAATACAAACACATACAACAAATACTAGTTGTCATGGTGACCTTGTTGAATTCATCTAGAATTCCAATGTGGTTGGTCTCCAATCCCCCGATGTTTTTTGTGATATTTTAACTTGCAAGACACAAATACCTCCTTCGGCCTCTTGGCCATATCAGAACATCTAAATGCATATAAATATAATTCCCAAAATCATCTAGATATATGAATCATAACAAAATCAAAGCAATCTAACAATATCATTTATAGTTTTATCAACAACTATATCATCATCAAATAATTTTCCATTTTTAGTTCTACTCACAATATCCAAATATCACAAGTCCACACAACATCAATAATATAACCATGTAAAACAATATATCAATGTCGATATATAAAGTGTCTCTAATAATCATCATGCATCATATAAGAATCAAATCGAACAATAATCCATGATCAAATATCTAACATCATACTAAATCAAAACTATAATAATGTCCATAATATAGTCAACAGTGTCATGATCAGTATCAAAAGGTGTCAAAAGGAAGTGGGAACTACATCTCGTGTCTTGTTTCCTCTAATTTACAACAACCATTATCATTGGTGAGTTTCATATACATTCTACTTAAAAAACACCTTTAAACTCTTTCTTCATAATTAATAGCTAAATAATGCACCGTTTTTCCCTAAGCCCAAACTGGAAAATATTTATGACAATATGCAAGTTTGAAATAACATTCATAAAAGAAAATTACACATTAAAAGGGAAAATACAGTTTTGGTAGAACTATCGGGGGTTTTTCAGAAAATTCCAAAATCGATGTTACATATTGAATAGTATTCCAAAAAGCATTTAGGGTGTGAGGATTTGCTAAAATAAACTATTAAGACCTCATGGAACTGAAAACTAGTAGACACATTCGAATGTGTAACTAGATACACACATTTAGACATGCCAGCGACTGAAAACGTTTCAAACCTTTTCTCAAAAGTGGCTATTACACTTTGACCAAGATTCTACTACCTGGTGACAACTATACAATCATCACAAGTAGGTGAGGGGCTTACAGAGATCCTCGTAGCAGTACTATACCAAAACAAATAACTAAAATAATTACTTGCACTAGATATTATTTTGATCTAAGATTTTGTATACATCTTAAATGTCATAAGTTTTAAATATTTCATTGAGATTGAAGATCAAAGGACTAAATATTCCATAGAAAACAATAGCAATCAAAATTATTTTTCTTGGTACTAACAATAGTGAAAAAAAGGGGAAAGCAATATTATGAAACAACATCGATGCATATTCCACTTACTATAAGTCATAACAAAATCCATTATGTACATATGCCACAATCATAGCCATCTAGGAGATATCCGTTTTGTAGTGCCCACTTCTTTGACACCTTTATGATACTAATCATGATAATGTTGATTATATTATGGACATGATTATGGACCTTATTATAGTATGATGTTAAATGTTAGATCATGGATTATTGTTGACTTGATTCAGTTATGATGTATGATGATTATTAGAGACATTTTAGATATTTATGTTGATATACTGTTTAACATGGTTATATTATGGATGTTTTTCAGATGTGTGATATTTGGATATTGTGAGTAGACCTAGAAATGAAAATTATTTGATGATGATATAGTTGTTGAGTAAAATTGCAAATGATCTTGTTAAATTGCTTGGATGTTGTTGTGATTCATATATCTATATGATCTTGGAATTTTATTTATATTATTTTGGATGTTTTGATATGGCCACGAGGCTGAAGGAGGTATTTGTGTTTTGTAGGTTAAAATATCACAACAAACATCGGGGGATTGGAGACCAACAACATTGGAATTCTAGATGAATTCAAAAAGGTCACCATGGCAGCTAGTATTTGTTTGTGCGTGTTTGTGTACGTTAGGAATTTCCATGGGGGGGATCACCTTTAAATTTGACCAAGGGGTTATGTTATGTATTCCTTAATTATTTTAGTCCCTTTTGTTTAATGTTTGCATGTGTTTATTTTGTGATGCATTTTACCCCTTTCTTTATTTATTAAATGCTATATTAATATTGTGGGTAAACATGTTGTTAATATTAATTAATTAAAAGATATCATGAAAAAGTAATTAATAGAGTTGTTGGCCTTGATTTAAAGTGTTGTAAGAGATGTGTAAGTGATGTGTAAGCTAACTTTTGAGTGTGAAACACTCCACCTTCTTAGAAATTTGATTTTTTTCTTGGAGGCTGATTTTGGAGGCTTGTGGGACAAGTTAAACTTGTCCCATACCTCTTAAATTTAATTACCAACCATACCTATGGTTGGAGTGTTGGGATTAGACTCTTATAATGCTTTTTAAGAAGGCAAATTGTAAGTTTTAATTACACTTTTCTTACATGAATTAATTTCAGTTCTTTGGGGTGTGGGTTGAATTTGAGTGTGTAAGTAAACTATCATTTTATTCACCCACCTATTTATTATGCATTGGAAAATGAAGTTGACTTTTTGGGGTTGGGGTTGAGTATATGTGATGTGGCAATCCTACATGTAGATATGCACATCATCCTCTTCCCTTCCCTCTTCTATAAAATTCGAATGGTCCTTGCCTTGTTTTGGGGTTACTTCACTTTGGAGGCTTTCATTTTACTTAGGTGAATTCTTTCACTATGTTTTGGAGCTCTTGCTTTGAAGAAGTTTTTGGAAGATTGTTGCATGCTTGTGCTTGGTGGTTTTGGATTGCTTGCATTAGGATAAAGCTTGTTGTATTAGAACTTGGAACAACTCCATCATGGAGAGGTGGGATCTTAGATCTTGAAATGCTTATTTTTTTTGTTTATGAAAATGTTAATGTGTGAATGTTTGGCATGTTTGTGGGTTATTGGGTAGATGGCCTAGGGATGGTGTAGGAGAAGACTATGGGGTTGGTTTTGTGGGAGGTACAAGATTGTTTTAGGGAGGTATAAGGGAGGAGGGATTTGGGATTTGGGTTCCACCTTACAAATAAATAGCTTGCATTTCTTTACTCGTTATGGGGTGTCATAAGAGGTTGGGGAGGCATAAGGAAATGTGGGGAATAAGGGGTACTTGGGGAGGAATAAGGAATGTCAGGGTTTTGAAATGATCATATATATATATATATATGGAGGATCTGTAATTTAGGTGGTGATACCCATTTCCCCCTTTTGGGAGGCATAAGAAACATCTCCCATATTTTCTCTGCTCCTTTGACTTGCTTGAGGAAGCATTAGTATTATTTTTCATGTTTTAATGTAGTTGTAGAACTACATTCTGTTTTGGACTATGTTCTTATTGTGATTATGCTACTTGTGTGGTTGTGGAAGCCTGTTGTTCCCATGAGTTGGATCACATCCTTTATTGCATTGTGGTTTGGGTTTGGGGGCCAATGAAGATGAATGGATTATCCTCTTCATTGGATGTCTTGGTTGGGTGGAGAACATTTCCTTTCCCCTACTCTTGTTCTAATCAAATTGGAAGAATGAGAAATCTGCATGTTGTTGTTCTGGAGCTGAGATATAGACAGTTTGACAGTCACTTGTGAAATGAAATCTTATTGTAGCCCCTTTCCCACTTGAAGTGGATGATTTTTGTATTCATTATCATGGAAAGATACTATGTATTGGCAATGAAAGTGGAAATTTGAAATGTAAAAGAGCTATACTCTGTATTCTGTGTTGGAAATAATGAGAAATAATTATGTGTTTTGTATGTTGTATTTTGAAATCAAATGGAAGGGACGTTTTAAGAGTTTTCTTTGAATTAATGGAAGTTTTTTCCTTGTTCATATAATATTATTTCCATTGGAAATATGTACTTAACAAGCTCTATGAAATCCTTGTTTGGAAAGTGGAAAAGTGAAACACGTGAAAATAAAATGTATTATTTTATCCTGTATATAATATATGTTTTTGGAAAGAATAAAAGAAGGATGTTACAAAGTTGTCTTTTGGAATCAATAAATGATGTATCACGTTTCTCAAATTACACAATGGCATTGAATCCGATCTTTTAAATGTAATTGAAATCTCTATTTGAAAGAAAGAAATGCGTATAAAGAAAATGTAATACTCTATCCTTTGAAATATGTAAAAATTGGAAATCAGAGATGTATTATAGTTTTTGAATAATTTTAATTGAATTAGATAAATGCATTAGATTAGGTTTGGAGCACATTATAATACTTGAAAGAAGACAATGGCAAATAGACCTTTTAAAAAAAAAATCAACTTTGTCTTGTATTTCCTATTGACAATTATTTAATCCCAAATGCTTAGAATAAATCTGCAAAAAAGGAATAACAAATGAAAATTTAATTTGGGCATAATAAGATCCAATTGAATTTATATAGGAATTAAAACTTAAGGAAATTCTTATAAAACCTGGAAAAACCGAGTTCAAAGCTTTCATAGTTGTTTTGTTGTCAAGAAATGTAAATGTTCAAAGTGTAAATCAATCAGACAAATTTTATCTTGAAATCTTTCCTAAATCCATCTAAAAACAATTCTCCATGTCTATTTGACATGTTGACAGAGGAAGAAGATCAAATTGAACAAATCTCATAAGTTAAAATTTATCAGTTTACACTGTAAAAGCCTAGATATTGTTTTCATGAAATTTACCCCTTAAACTCGATCAAAATTAAAAATTAATGAATCTCGTGTAAAGAGAACATTGATATCTTTCCATAAAGTCCTCATTTTCCTGAAACCGATCTCTCTATCAAAAGTTATGGCCTTCTGAAGTTTTTTTTCACATGGCGTCAAAATAAAATTTGGGAAAAAATTCCTTAGCGGGTCCTACGGGCCTGAATTTTTCCCTTAGAGCTTCAAAAAAATTTCTTGGCGGAGAAGTGGACACCTTTTTTTGGCTTAATGCTCCCAGAAAATTTTATGAAAATTTTCCAAATTTTCTCCACTTCCCCGGCGGGCCACAGCCAATTAGAGTGCTTCCACGTGGCACCATGAGGTGTCAGTGAAGGGGCAGATCCCTTTTTAACTTTTTAGCGCTTTCGGAAAATTTTGGGAAAATTTTCCAAATTTTCCCCACCGCCCCATTGGCATGTAGCCAATTAGGAGCTGACATGTGGCATTGTGAGACAATGGTGAAGAAGCGGGTCCCTTTTTGCCTTTTTACGTTTTAGAAAATTTTGAGAAAATTTTCTAAATTTTCTCCGTCACCCTCCGGCCGCATTGGCTAATCAAGAGTTTGCCACGTGGCCCTCGTGAGGTTGCCGATAGAGTGCGCAGGTGTAAATGTTACCCTTTTTTCCCTTGCGGGGCGATTAAACTAAATTTTTCTCCCCGTCACCCTTGCTTTCCTCGTGTTGGCTTAGGAGATGCCACGCATCCCTCGTGAACGCGTGGGAGCGCGGGTGCATAGGTGGCTTTCCACCCCTTGGGAAATTTTTCTCTCCACAGCCCGCAGACCTGCCATGTGTAAATTTTCCTCCCTGTGGCCCGTTGACCCACCCTTGGGGAAAAATTTCTCTCCTGGGCCCGCAGGCCTGCTCTTGGGGAAAATTTTCACCCCAAGGCCCGCTAGCCCATAACTTGAAAAATATGAGGAGTTAGAAGGACTTCTTTATATCACTGGAAAGGTGAGGAAATTTCCTATCTAATGGGAATGATTTAGGGAATTTTTGAATGTGTTAATTTTGAGAAAGTTAAATTTGAATATTTAAATCCTGTTAAAGATTAGGTATGGTGAGGAATTACCCTCTGACCCTTAATATGAACTTTCTAACCCTAAATTTTTGGACCTTGTGACCTCTAATAATTGTTAATTAAAGAAAAGACATATTCTATTGGTTTAGAATTGATCTTAGAACTTGCCAATGACAATGGTTGCCTTGTAACCTGGTTGTAGACTCTTTTAAGTAAAAAGAGAATTATTCCATAATTTTTCCTAACTAATCCTAGGTTGTTCTTGAGTCTCAAGTGGGTTGTTTTAGCAGGCATCATAGTTCTTGTGTGGCCTGGGCAGTTGTGCCAAATCTGATTTTTCTGCATATGGGCTATTACCTTAGCATTTCGCCCCAAACTTGAGTACGAAAAACCTTGGTACGATCTAGCAGCCCTCAGACCCGCAATGCTACTAAAACAACTTGGCCCTTAGAAGTTGCATTTTTTCAATTTTTTTGCAAATTTTCCTAAATCCTTAGAAAGGTGAACTAACTGTCGATTTGGATAGGGACAGTTAGAGAAAAGACGGGAAAAGGGGTATTTTCACATAGACCTAGACTTACCACCACCAGATAATGGCCTTTAGCAGCCATCCTATGCCCCATCCAAGTCTAAATAATTTTTACAAGTTTAATGCAAAATCTACGTTGAAGGGTAAATTCTGGATAACATGTAGGAAGACAGTAGGAAAGAAAAGATACAATGCTCCAGTTGATTAGTCAAGGGGTTTCACACTTGAAAAAATTTAGCAGCATTTTGAAGGAGAGATTTTTCTCCTACAATAAAAACGAATTGTCATCTAGAATTGATTCTTGGACCATATTGGCAGATGAAGGCTTGACCAAGTTTCAGAACAACTAGATGTAAAGGTCTGCATTTTTCCATGGTGATTTGGAGGAGGAGCTATATATGTAGTAGACTTAGAGGGCGTCATGAGGTCAAAGGTAAAGAGGAGATCAGGGAGATCCAGAAGCTTCGGCCATCATATTTTTCTAGTGACATAGGTGGATTTTAGGTAGAGGCTTGGTAAGTAAGCTTGAAAGGGTGCTTCAAGCTCTGTCCTTGTTCTAGCAATACGAAAGCTCGTGTTCCAATCCATCTATTAAAGGATGGAGCTAGTCCCTGTGGCAGGCATAAGAGTAGAAGCTCCATGCTAATTCTGAGACAGTAACCTAGGAGACCTTTGAGGAGCATCTCCAGACTAGATATTTGTCACGGAGGTTCATACATCAGCGGATAGATGAGTTCCATGACCTCCGATAGGCATCTCTCACAGTGGCTGAGTATTAGAGTATATTTTTGGATCTACTCCAATATGTTGGTTATATGCAGGATGGGTAGGTGCGGATTCATAGGTTCATCCATGGCCTAAATCTAGACATTGGAGGTGCAGTGTGGATCCATTGTCGATAGACATTAGCTGAGGTTGTCGAGAAGGCCTATATAGCAGAGGAGACTTGGGGAAAGACCCAGCAGGCTAGAGACTGACTCCAAAGCCACATACAACATATGTAGGACAATAGATCAAGGGGGTTAGTACCACTTTTTTGTGGCAGAAAGGGTTCAAAAAAGTCATATTTTAGACCACAGCAGCAGCAACAGTAGTCCCGCCTACCTTATAGACCTCCACAAAGATTTGATACACAGAGAGGTCAGAGTATGGGGCCTCCTCCTAAGGGTCCCATTAGGACACAGGGTGCCTAAAGAGCTCACCTAGCAGGATAACACCAGCAGAGACATGAATAGACCACAACCGGATCATCAGGATCCACACCACAAACCTCCAGAGTACTGGTCGGACCTGCTACATAGGGGAGAGGATAAGGCGGTTGTTTTGGTTGTGGTGTTACTGGATATTTTTGGAGAGAGTGTCCATAGAACCCTAATAACAAGGGTAAGAAATAGATCTCAGAGCCCACTGTTGATGATATGGGACATAGTCATAGGCTGTATGCAGTGGTCGAGAACTACCAGAAAGAGCATTAAAGTATAGTTATTGAGGATGTAGGTAATATTGGTGGTATTCTTAACTCCATTTTGTTTGATTCTGGTTCTTCTAATTCTTTTATTGCACCATATTTAGTAGAGCGATGCAAGCTGGTGGCAGTTAGCAAGGGTCATTGTTGGGATGTTGAGATTGCTTCTGGAGCCAAGATCTCTATAGACTGCTTAGTTAAGGAGTGTATGGTATATTTGGGACCTTTCACCACTACTTCAGATCTTTGTATCCTTCCTTTGGGCTCATATGGAGTCATCTTGGGTATGGATTGGTTGTCTACACACAGGGCTAGAGTGGACTGTTACCACAAGATTATATATTTTGCATATGATTTGGGAGTTGATTCAGTGATTTCAGGGGTCAGGAGACCCGTTTCTATTTACACCATCTCTGCTATGTAGCTTAAGCGGTGTGTGCGACGGGGTTGTCATTCTTATGCTGTTACATTTAGTGACAGATCATAGGATGGATCTAGTGGACCATCGCTAGATGATCACCCCATTTTGAGAGAGTTTGCATATGTTTTTCTGAGGGAGATACCAGGGTTACCACCCCCATGTGAGATTGATTTTCATATACATTTGGTTCCGGGAGTAGAACCTATCACTCGAGTACCTTTTGGGATGACCACACCAGAGCTCTGTGAGCTCAAGTTACAGCTTGAGGGCCTTTTAGAGAAAGGCCTTATCCGCCCTAGTGTATCCCCTTGGGGTGCACCGGTGATGTTTGTAAAGAAGAAGGATGGATTCTTGTGTTTGTGTATTGATTACCGCCAGCTGAATAAGGTAACAATCAAGAATTGTTATCCCATTCCACGCATTGATGATTTCTTTGATCAGATGAAGGGAGACACATATTTCTCTAAGATAGTCCTTAAGTCAGGTTACCATCAGCTGAGGATTTCAGAGGTGTACATTCATAAGACTGCCTTCCGTATGAGATATGGCCACTATGAGTTCATAGTGGTGAATTTTGATTTGACGAATTCCCCCGTAGTATATATGAGTTTGATGAATGGGGTATTTAGGACCTTCTTAGATCACTTCAGTCTCATCTTCCTTGATGACATCTTGATTTACTCACGTATGCATGATGAGCACAAGGGGCACCTTCACCAGGTTCTTCAGTGTCTTCGAGAGCAACAACTTTATGGGAACTTGGAGAAGTGTGCATTATTTTAGACAGAGGTGTAGTATTTGGGTCATATCATTTCTGGGGAAGGTATCGCCATTGATACTTCCAAGATTAGAGCTATTATGGATTTTCCAACACCCACTACTGTGACTGAGGTGTGCAGCTTCATGGGATTAACAGGTTACTATTGAAGATTTGTTCAAGACTTCTCTCGAAGTACACACCCCATCGCTTCCCTTCAGAGGAAAGGGAATAAATATGTTTCTTAGGACAGGTGCGAGCATACCTTTAGTACACTGAAGGAATGTCTCACTACAACACCCATTCTTGTACTGCCAAATCCACAGGGTGGGTTTTTCATTTGAACGGATGCTTCCTTAGTAGGGCTTAGAGGTGTGTTGATGCAGGAGGGCAGAGTAGTGGCTTTTGAGTCTCGCAAACTCAAATATTATGAGCGTAATTATTTGACTCATGATCTTCAGCTTGTGATAGTTTTTCATGCTTTGGTTTGATGGACGTACTTTCTACTTGGTCAGAGATTCACACTCAGGACATATCACTTGAGTCTTCGCCACCTCTTCGCACAGTCCAATCTCAATGCTCGTGAGCGTCATTGGATGGAATTTCTATTTCAATATGATATGGAGATAGAGCATGTAAAGGGGAATTTTGATGGTTTCTCACTAGAGGCAGTTGGCCTTCTCAGGCACAAAGGCCAAATTTATGTTCCCAGAGAGGGAGGCTTGAGCAGGACATCTTGGTAGAGGAACAACGTGCACCCTATTCAACCCACCCTAGGGTAAAGAAGATGCAGACCACCTTGAGACAGTTGTATCATTAGAGAGGACTTCATAGAGACAGGGCCCAGTTCATGTCACGATGTTTAGAGTACCAGAATGTGAAGGCCAAGCATTGGCATCCTACTGGACTTCTCTTTCCTCATGCTATACTGGATTGGAAGTGGGACACCATTCTCATGGACTTCATTGTTGGGCTACTGATGTCGAGATATCACCACCATGATGCCATCATAGACCACCATGATGCCATCATAGACCACCATGCAGCATGCCCTTAGGACGAAGATAAATTTCAGCATAACATATCACCCTGAGATAGAGGGATAGACTGAGTGGGTAAATCATATTTTAGAGGACATGCTCAGGATGTATGTGATGGATTAGCAGTCTAGATGGGAGGAGTACCTATACTTGGTGGAGTTATCCTACAATAATAGTTTTCAGAGTTCTATAGTGTTATCCCATAAAATTAGCAAGGGCAATTTTACATATAACCCTACCGAAATTTTGTTCTGGTCCCTCGCCAGGGACTTCTTACGTTCGGAACATTGCAAAATCCCTTCTCGGGAAATCTAGTTTTCTGAACTTATCCTTTTTTGGTCTTTTTTGGTTGGGCGCACATAATGTCTATGCGAAATCAAGTTTTGGTGCGTCCCTTTAATCCTTTAGCACACGGTTTTAAGTGTCAACACACTTTTTGGTGTGCCTTACCATGATGCGCCTTCCTTACATGCACCAAGGCGCATGCGCCTTCATGTCAACAATACTTTTGTTGCGCCACTTTTTGGTGCACCAAGGGTGCACATATTATTGTGTCGACATCAATTTTGGTGCGCCAAAGGCGCATAACTTCGTGTTGCCAAGTGTTTTGATGCACTAAATGGTGCATGCTTTCGGTTGTTGACAGTGTTTTTCATGCACCATTTGAAAAATTTTGTGGCGCATTTATTACCACCTCACCTATATATAGGCGCATCTACACTGTCATTTTCATCTAACACAATCACGTGAATTTCTCTGTACCTATCAGCACACCTGCCCTCTCATTTTCGAATCAATTTGTGGACCCAGCTTCACACTTCTCCATTATATATCCGGGTAAGAGGTCCTCTGTGCTCTTGTGCTTTGTGTTTTGTCTTTTTGGGCTGCTTGATGGTGTGGTTTGGGTTTAAAAAATTCTGTGAAACCCCCCCTGCTGTTTCATCTTGCTATTCTTCCTCATGCATTTCCCCCTCTTTCTAGATCTGATGGTAGGGGACTCTATCCTGAAATGATGGCTTAAAAACTCTTTGTTTAAACCTCTTCATCACCTAAGGTACCCTTAAAAAATAAGCTTATCAACATGTGAACGCCTCTGAGAAAGATCAAAGCTTGGAAATAAGACTGTCATTTCCTCTTTTGGCGCATCTGCTGCCCCTGCAAAATGATATATAGTCATGCCAAGGGTGCATATCCCACGCCTATTACACAAAGAACAGCTGCGCTCTCAAGGTGCACTTCCTTCGCTTGTTACAACCGCTAACCATGTGCCCTTTGGCGCACCATGCATCCAGGCAACACAAAATTTCCATGCTAAGTACAACCGATAAAAAGGCGCAGGCGCATCCATTGTTACAGCAACATTATGTTATGCATACCTTCCATGTGTCGCGCCAATTTCCCTTTAGCGCACAAAAATTATATGTTACACAAGACTTATATGTGCCTTTGGCGTACCGAAGTTCCATGTAACATGAAAATTATATGCGCCACTGGCGCATCCTGTTCCTGTGTAACATGAAGAATCCATGCGCCCGATGTAAAATGTATACACATGGCACAGGCGCACTTAAGCTTACAACAACAAAAAATGCAATCTGCAGTGTTCATGTGCCATGCGCCCTTTGGCGCTGATTTATCTCTTGCAGCAGCCCTTTCCTGTGTGCCTTATTATTTAGCCCTGTAACCTGCAGTACTCATGCACCCTGCGCCCTGAGGCCTTAAAATTGCTAATTATTCTTTTTGTCAGCATTTCAATGGAAGATCAAATAGCTAATATGACTTTCTTGTGTTGGGTTTCTCTCCTCCTCCTTGCAGATCAGCAACTGAGTTCAGTGTCACATATGTCAACATCAAGCAAGAAACCCATCAAGTCTAAGGGCAAAGCAAAGCTCACAGAAGAAGAAATTAAGTATAAATATCAGAAGGTTAGGATGCCCGAGTCCCAAGTAGAATGTGACCTAGACATTACAGAGTCAGAACTGGGTCATATTGATATGGAGGATTTCTGGGCCATAACCCAGAGGGTCACAAGAAGTCCATGGATGGACAAACTGATAGGCAGTGCGCTACATTTTGCTGGTGGGATCCTAGTCAATGACATGAAAAATGAGTTCATGATGGTAGTAGCCCACTGCTACAACAAAGACACAAGGTGTGTCCACAATGAGAAGGGCGAGGTCATAATCAACCTCACTACCCACCACTTTGAGACAATGAGGATCAATGCATGCTATTGATGAATGAAGTATACCTGAAGAATAAAAAGGTGGTGACCAGATGGCCATAAATCATTCATCGTAGTGACTTTTCAGAGGAACTCAGTGATACAATCACGTTCCTGAGCAGAGTGTTTGGGCTTCTTGATGCCCACTACTTTCACAAGTGGATGCTGCGATACTTAGAGACAATGAATAAAAATGTCCCAGATTAATTCTTTGAGTGGGCGGAGATCATAAGCAGCACAATATCTAAGCAGCTCCAACAACATACCACAACGGGGAGGTTCTATATGAATTCCTACATAGTCTATGCTGCAGCTTCAGAAAGGGACTATCCAGCTCTAATGCGGTGCAGGGTTTGGCCCCAAGTCAAGATATATGAATATTATCAAGAACTGAAGCTGGAAAATAGCATCCCCTAGTTTAAAAAGATTAATGATGCCTTCTTCTATGACATCGTCTGCCTTATGAGGCTGAACATGACTCACGGTCGCATGACCAAGAGCATCGTAGTAGCTACAGAGAAATGGGTGGCCTTGTTCGCTCAATTCCCCACCTTCACCTATCTGAGGGTAGTTAACTTCTTAGGGGAGCCAAGTAAATTACCGAGATATGCCGGTCCCAAGTTGATCCTATTGGAGCTGTCAAGACAGCTTATCACCTACCATGAGAAGTGTCTCAAGAGAAAGAAGGGTGGAACTCCTTTCCCCCTCATAGTAGGTAGGTATACGTGTCTCTCTCAACACAAGGTGAAGGACATGTTTGCAGAGATAGAGCTGCTGAATCTAAAACACAACTTCCTAGCCAGGCCCACCTTCGACCCAAGAAATTTTCTCCCCAGAGATAAACTCGATCCAATCCACATCCCTCATATTGAAGATATTTATATTGACCTATATCATTAATGCGAGCTTAGGAGGAAAGATCATTCCCACTTGGCCTTGGCATAAATCATCTAGTACGGCATAGCCATCCTCCCAAAGGGTTATCAAACTACTAATCAAGAAGTTGATCAAGTGTATCTTGACACGGAGGGGGATGGCTTGCTGTTTGCTGTGATTGACAGGAATAAAGTGCCTCAGACAATTGAGGAAAGGGTCAAGGAAACTCTGCGAAGAACAGAGCATTGGTGCAGAATGAATGGTCTCATCTACCTTGGAGTTGATTTCACCACATCTTCGTTAGGCAACGCACCTCCTTGGGAAAAACAGCAGCCAAAGGTCAAGGGAAAAGGCAAAGAAGGTGAATCCAGTTCCACCTAAGAGGAAGGTCCTGAAAGTCCTCCTTTCGATACACCCGAACAAGTTATAACTCTGGCTTCTCCAGAGAAAGAAGCAGCGGAAGATGTTCCGATAGGCACATCCACTCAGGATGGTGCCACTGCTGTAACTATTGAGGTCCCTTCTATCTCTTCTCCCTCTCCTCCTTCCCCTCCTCGAGTGACCCAAGAAACCATTCCTTTAGTCGTGTGCTCTCCCCCGTCATCCCCTGTTCCCCCTTCTTCATCATCCATCTTCTCTTCTCTCGCAGAGCTGTCCCCCTCCATTTCTTCCCTCATATCTGAGCTCACTTCCATTCCTATGTCTTCCTCCCCTACAATTTTCCTTCCCCCTGTGAGCACTTCCTCGGCTTCCCTCTGCATGCCACCTCCAAGTGTCTCCATGTTTTTCACTTCTACTACTGAAGCTGCTCCCTCTTCTATTTCTGGTCCTTCTCCCATAAGTCCAGCATGGATCTCCCAGCACCTGAGTTAACAAAAGAGGAAATTTCCCATCGCACCGATGGACTTCTCCGTCATCCCATCAAAGGGGACCAAGAAGCAAAAGCCTTTAATCTGATTCTCTCAAAGTGTATCAAGGGAGAGAGTGATGGAGATTGGATACCCCAATCCTTTGAAGGATAAGAAGGATTTGTCTCCGACAGATTACACAATGAATCAAGTCACAATGGGGACATCTTCAGAAAGCCTGCAAGGAGAGGCCCTATCTGCAGTTAACACCCTTTGCAAGAAATTCCAAGAAGAAAAGGAAGAGAAAAGGCTGCTAAAGGAGTAAAATAAACATCTTCTCCACGCCTTGCAGAAAATGGGAAGTGCACCTCCTACAACTACCCCCGAAACTCCTGAGCCTCTGAGCTAAGATAAGATCAATGAATATGCTAAAATTGGTGAGCAGGGCATGGTAGTTTCCTCCTGGAGGAGTCAAATCCTCAAGGAAAGTGAGGGAGTTATCGCTAAGTTCACCAGCTTTTACCAGAATATCAATCAAACGAATAAAGAACTCCAGGCGATAGCAGGACCCATCTCTGAAGAGCTTGATCATGCAAGGATGCAACATGAGGCATTTCAAAAAATGCTCGACTGTTCAGTTGATGATCTGGTCATGTTTGGTGTTTATGGACACCCCAAAGCCCTCAACAAAATCCTTTCTACTCTGGATTATCAGGTGGATCAGCTGGAGTTCGTCCTGGAGAAGATCGACAAAGTAAAGGAAGTAGCCATAGATGCAATACATCAAATGGAACAGATTTTTTTCAGAATGTCTCCAGGGTTGCTCACTTCTTCTTTCACCTTAAGAAGGGTCGAAGAAACTATTCAGATCTTCAAGGAGATTGTTTCATAGGGACTCGGGCCAGAGGTCATGTTCGATGCAGAATCCATCAACAACCTACTGGCATTTTTTGACTTCATCGGGTACCTGATAGAGGCAGAGAATGATTATTCCAAACTCCCAGAAAAGCTCACAGACGAGCGGAAGACCTGCGAAACTATCAGCGATAGACACAAGGATCCTTCTGAGGATCAACTTCAACCCATGATTAGCAAGTTCATGGAGTACCATGCCTAGTTCCACATCTCGTCGCCTGAGCAGCAAAAGCAGGATACCCCCTTCCAGCCGCGGGACGACGACGAATAGTTTCTTTCTTCCCAACTTTCTCCTTGTAAATCATCCAAAATTTGTTGACACAAATGATGACATCATCCATGTTACACCATGGGATGATGTCATCCACCAAGATGTCAAAAGTCAACAAATGACTTTGTAAGATATTTTGTAGATATTTTGTAATTAGGTGGTTGGTTTTTTTTTTCCTTCCTTTCTTCTCTTCTTCTATAAATACTTGGATACTTGTTGTATTCAGAGAGTGAATATCTTTTAGATGAAAAATAGAAGTGAGAATAAAAGGCTTTGTACTTTTTGTAACAGAAGAAAATAGTGATACAAATATTGAGACTTTGTGCTGAATATGTGTGTTATGGGCATCTGATCTTTCTTATGTCAGATCTATGCATTTATTCTGTTGGATCTATCTCTAATTTTTTGTCATTTATTCATCAGTATTGCTTTGTTTGTTTATGCAAGTAGATTTGGCTTTGTTTACTACCAATCTGAAAACATAAACCCTCTGACCTTTCTGCTTTGGAATTCATTTCTTTTCTCCCTTCAGACCTGATCTTTCTTCATCCTCTCTTTCATTCATTTCTTTCCGCAGTCGGAAACACCCCTACTGGAATGAGATCCCAAACCCCCGAAGGAAAAATATTGTGATACTTGCATAAGATTCCTGCTGGTAGAATAGCAATAAACCAGTTTTGCTTTGCTGACTCAAAGAGGGGCTATGCCCTGCACACTGTTTGCTCATTTATCCATAGATTTGCCCAAGTGACAGATTTTCAAACCAACAGTTTTTGGCGACTCCGCTGGGGATCGAACAGATCTATCAGATCTATGATGGTGGTGTGATAGAAAATTAGTGAAAATCAGAAAAATCACTACCTGTTTGTAAATCTGAACTTTTTGTTAAAAATACAAAATTTTGCAAAAGTGACCCAAATCGAAAATTTTCTTCTGAGATCCATAGATCTGGCCTAGTTAGAGATCTTTAGTTCGCTAACTTTTTATAAAAATCTATAGTTTTCCGTAGATCTAAGTTTTCGACTGTTTACCAAAATTTTCAAACTCCTCCAAAAGTCAACTTTAGATCCGAAAATCAGCTTACTAAGCTCTACCGTCGTTTTATCCTCATTGTTCTTTGTCATTAAACCGCAATCAGTTTTCAGAAAAGGATAAAATTAAATATTCAGAAAAGTACATGCTGCTGGTTTTTGTTAGAAAAACCAGAAAAACAACAAGTACAAACAAAAATAAATTTTAAATCTACTCCACAACATTGCAGATCTGGAAGGTACGCTGGTAGGTGAACCATTTACTCATAACAGGAGAGCTTGTGGAGAAGTCGATCCTACTTTCGACCTGCTTCGAAGGCACAACTTCAGTGTAACACCGGCGCGCTTTTCATCACTAAGTTCAGCTAATCGGTCAGCCAGAAGTGTCTCACCTCCACGAAAGAATTGGTTTTCACAAGGAGCCTCCGCATCCCTTTGTAGTGCCTTGATGCTCAGTGGAACTGTACTTCCAGCCCATGTTCTTTTTCCACCCGTCTAGATGGTGGTACCATGGGGAAATGCTATGGGTCCCCTGGCTTTTCCACATCTTGTTCACGTGCTCCCACATGGAAACCGAAAGAATTTTCCCAAATTTGATGGGAACGGGAACCAAAGCACGGATTCACACATATCTGCATTCATCATGTCATGCAGTATCCTAGATGTAACCCATGAAGATGTGTCGGCCCGCCTTTTTCTGGAAACTTTACAAGGGCCTGCAGCAGAATGGTTTCAGCATTTGCCGGCTGGATCTATTACCAGTTGGGCCACCTTGCAGGATGCTTTTGAAGACAGGTACAAGCCTTCAGAAGATGCATTTGCATTGTTATCACAGATCACTCACTTGAAAAAGGAGGCCAATGAGACCATGCATGATTTTATCACCAGGTTTAATGCATTAATCAACCGTGTCCCTGTTGCCATGCTTCCAACACCAGAAAATTAGAAGTGTTTCTTCGTGAACACTATGAGCTCGAAAGTAATTTTCTTGCTCCTGCAAGAACAAGTGGCTACCTTGATTCTCACCCAGGCTGTTGCCATCCAAATTGAATATAATTTGATAATATCTGGCGAATTAAAAAGGGAACCATCCAATCCTAAATCTTCGGGCCCTTCTCCCACTACTTCGTCTGATCCGGCATTTCAAAAGATGGTGAACGACTTGCTTGCATTAAAGAAGCAGTTAGCCCAAGCTTCCCCTGGTTCCTCATACCGGGATGTCCCACGGAGGAATTTCGTTTCCAAAAATGTTCCACAAAGGCCACACCTACCTGTAACTACTCCACGGTTGGCACTCGATTACGATTAACTCCTCCGGTCAATGCTCTAGTTGAAATTGAAGAAGAGGAGAAAGATTACGAAGAACCTTCGTCTCAAGGTGAAGATGATCAAGACGTCGGTGAGCTGACTGGCGACTCTACTATCGTGTATATGGAATTTGATGAGGAAGAATCTGATGAAGAGGAGGGTACACAGGGCTATGCAAGTGGACAATCATATGCTGTTTTTACCCGCTCGCAAGGAAAAGAAGCAGAGGTCGCTGCCCATGTGCAGAAAGAGAAGGCCGTGTCAAACACACCTCCAACCATTGCTAAAATAGGTAATCCTCTTCCTACTCAACCCCATGTTAAGTCTTTTACAAAGAAATCGTTTCCTCCCATCTCTCCTCCAAATCAGCCTTCTTCCATTTCCATAAAGACCAGTAATCCTACTTTACCATCACGAAGTGAGGGACTCATTCGTTCACCAGCTCAACCCTTAGCCGCGTTTGACATCATTGACCATGTTAAAAAGACTAAGATCCAAATGTCTGAAGCCGAGTATCTTCATTCAAACCCCAAACAACTTGTAAGGTTGACCAAGTATATCCAAAGTCAGGTTGTCGTAACTAATTAGGTTTCCCTGAAAGGAATCCTTTCCACTCCTCCTTCGTCCCGCATAAATGTTGCCTTGACTTCCATGTCAGGCAAGATAGAACCTTTCTACCTCTCCCTCCTAATCAATGGCTACAAGTTAAGTAACTGCATAATTGATTCTGGAGCTTTTGATAACGTCATGCTGGAAAAAGTCACCCATGCTTTGGACCTCACCCTTACCAAGCCTTTTGGCAGATGTTATTCCTTAGAAACCAAGCAGGTTCTGTTGATTGGTCAAATCAAAGACGCGCAGTTCACATTTGCAGCATTTCCAGAGAAAAGAGTAAAGATGACCATCCTTGTTGCTGACATTCTAGCAGCCTACGGAATTCTTGCTGGGAAGAAGTTTTTGCAGTGAAAGTTGGTGGGGAGATTCGTATGGATTGGTCTAAGGCTAAGATTCCCGTCAAAGGTGTAATGCAGACATTGGAGCCAGAATCACAAAATAATTACTTGGTTACTAATTCTGAGAACCCCAAAGCTCAAATTCTTTTCGAATCATCAGGGATGGGGAACTATTTCTTGTCTACCAAGTCTGACAAAATGATTTTTCTCATCCAAGAAGAGGATCTTAACAAGATCTAGACTTTGTAGTTTGATGGCAGTTGCGCAACTAGTGGATGTGGTGCCGGATCCATGCTAATATCTCCCGAAGGGGAGGTTATTCCCCTCTCTTTCAAGTTGTAGTTTTTCAATACAAATAATACTACTGAGTATGAATCTCTGCTACTTGGCATGTAAGCCGCAAAAGGAAGAGGGATCAAAAATATGAAAGTACAAGGTGATGCAGAGCTAGTCGTGAATCAAGTTAAGAGGATATATCAAGTAAAGAATGAGAATCTCAGGCATTACCGCAAAGCGGTGTGGGACAACATCGAAGAATTTGATGCTTTTTCAATAGAATCCATTCCAAGAGCTCAGAATGACATGGCCAATTCATTGGCCATTTCAGCATCCCTCATGCTCCCTCACCCATGTCTAAAAACAGACAAATACACCATTGAGGTGGTTTTCTAGCCCAAGTGTGCCAGACAATTCTCAGCATTGACAGGTATTCAATGATAACAATCAACTCATTTCCTTTCTAGAAAAGGCGGAAAATTTTAAGGAACTTCATTTCGAAGGATCCACTTCTATGTGTTGCATGAATCAGTCACCAATCAAGACGATGGATCCAAAGGGAACGACGGCATATGTCAACTGAAAGGGAATAAAATAACTGCTGAAGAAATACATGGACGTATTGGCGTGGTCCTACGCCGATATAAAGTATTTTAAGCCAAAGGACATCCAACATGATATCCCATTGAAAGAGGATGTCAAAGCCTTTCGCCAGAAGCAGAGGCATTATAACCCTAAGATCTCAGGTACTATCCAAGCTGAAATTCAGAAAATGCTAGATGCGAGGATCATTTTTCCTATCCATCACAGTACTTGGGTGGCAAACATTGTGCCAGTGTGCAAGAAGAACGGTGAAATACGCATATGCGTAGATTTTTGAAACCTGAATCAGGCTTCCTTAAAGGACAACTACCCACTTCCTATAATGGATCAAGTTCTACAAGCAGTAACTAGATCAGAAATGTTGTCCATGCTTGATGGTTTTTCAGGCTATAATCAAATTGAAGTTTCACCTGAAGACCAATTTAAAACAACATTCACTACCCCTTAGGGTACATTTGCCTACAGCAGGATGCCTTTTGGCCTGACCAATGCTGGCGCCACTTTTCAGGGGGCCATGGACCTTGCATTCAAAGGTATGATGGGGAAGGTCATTGTGGTTTATCTGGATGACTTAACTGTGCTCTCTAAACAACGAAATGATCATTGTGATCATTTGGAGCAAGTATTGGCCAGGTGCCGAGAGTATGGTATTTCCCTGAACCCAAAAAAGTCTATTTTTGGAGTCACAGAAGGAAAGTTGCTAGGACATGTTGTTAGCAAAGAAGGAACGAAGATAGATACCGGAAGAGTTAAGGCTATTCAGAGCCTCACTTTGCCTATAAGCAAGACTGGTGTCCATTATTTCTTCGGAAAGGTGAACTTTCTCAGGTGTTTTGTTCCCGACTTTGCTGAAAAGACTCATCATATATTAGACATGATGAAAGGGTCACCAAATTTCCGATGGAGTGAGGAAGGGAAAAGGTCGTTCGAAAAAATAAAAGCTTCTATTGCTCACGCGCCAGTCCTGGTATGTCCCGATTTCTCCAAAGATTTTATCATGTATAGCTATGCATCTGAGCATACTGTATCTTCCATCTTGATGCAAAAGAATTCTGAGGATGTTGAATCTCCGATTGCATTCATGAGATCTCCCCTCAAGCCTCACGAATTAAAAATGTCTCAGCGGAAAAGCATGCCTTCACCGTGGTTAAAGCAGTCAAAAACTTCAAGTATTACATTTTAAATTCTCATACAGTAGTACTGGTCCCTGACACGGAAGCCAAGTCAATTTTAAACTCAACAGGAGTTAGGAAGCTTGCGAGGAAATTGGATCGCAAAATTCTAGGAGTATGATCTAGATATAAAACCAACCAAGCTAGTAAGAGGCAAGGGCCTATGTCAGCTTATGGCTGAAAACAAAGATTCAGAATACCTTGAGGAAAAGGATGATTGCACCAATGGAGCACAAAGCCAGCTGGAGAAAGCCGATTCTCTACCCATGGTTCTATTTGTCACAACCAGCGATGAGTGGTATTCCGATATTGATTTCTTCCTCACCTATGGCGAATGTCCAGTTCACTTAATTGCAAAGGAGAAACACGCTATAAAGCTCGGAGCAGCCAAATATGTCATATGGGATGACGGTTTATACAAACGCGGGATAGATGGCGTCTTCTTACGATGTGTTGACAAGCCACAGCAGGTGAAGTTACTTGAAAGTTTTCATAATTTAGCCTATGGGGGACACTTCTCCTCTTCTGTGATAGCACACAAGATCATCCGGGCCAGGGACTATTGGCCGACACTTTTCCAAGATACATCTACCTGGGTAGCAAAGTGTGAGCCTTGCCAGCAGTTCATCGGCAAGCCCAAGTTGGCTGCTTTTCCCCTCAGGCAAGTCGTTGTCAACAAACCATTCAGGCAGTGGGGAATTGATTTTATCAGTGCACTCAATCCCCAATCAAGTGCTAGACACAGTTATGTCCTAACAACAACAGATTACTTCACCAAGTGGATGGAATCCATACCTGTTAAAATGCCACTTCAGAGGTTGTTTGTAGTTTCATCAAAGAAAATATTATTGTCAGGTTTGGCGTTCCAAACAAGATTATTGCTGATAATGATTCTAACTTCTCCTCACGAGAAGTTGTTGGTTTTTGCTATGAATACGGAATAACTTTGGGTCACACCTCGGATTATTACCCTCAGGGAAATGGTCAAGAAGAATCCAGTAACAAAAACTTGGTGACCATTATACGAAAGCTGGTGGATGAGAATCAACGAATGTGGCACAAGTCCTTATACGACACTTTGTGGGCAGACCGCATTACTCCTAATAGGTCTCATCGGCATGTCACCTTTTCAAGTGTTATATGGAACTGATACTGGGCTTCCAATTTCTGTAGAACTTCCTGCACTGCGCTTGGCATGAGAAATTGAAGATGAAACTTTCCAAAATTCTCTTGAGAAAAGGATCATGTATTTGACGGAACTCGAAGAAAAGAGAGTAAGAGTGGTCGATAGGATCACCGAACATCAGAATCAGGTCAAGAGATTGTTCGATAAAAAAGCTAAGCAAAGAAATTTCCAGGTGGGAGACCTCGTCCTTTTGTGGGACAACCGAAGAGAGCCGAAGGGCATGCATGGAAAATTTGATCCTCTATGGAGAGGGCATTTCAAGATCAAGCGGCTCAACGGAGAGAATAGCTTCTATCTCTCGTATCTAGACGGAACTGAGCTCGCGCTTCCCTATAGTGGGCAGCATCTGAAAATCTTCAAGAAGTAGAGCTTGCTCTCTTCTTTGTATAGTTTGCTTCAGTTGTGTGTTTGTTTTTGTCGTGTGTTTTCTTTTGTTGGTTGTGTGTTTCCCTTTCCGGTTACCCTTGTTTTTGACTCTGTTACCCAATGGATAGGCACGTGAGATCTAGGATTCTTTACCCCTGACGTTTGCTCAGAGATAGTCCCCAGAAAGAGCCAGTTGTTATCCCATAAAATTGGCAAGGGAATTTTTTTCAAATAACCCTACCGAAATTTTGTTCTGGTCCCTCGCCAGGGACTTCTTGCGTTCGGAATGTTGCAAAATCCCTTCCCGGGAAATTTAGTTTTCTGAACTTAGCCTTTTTTGGTCTTTTTTGGTTGAGCGCACATAATGTCAATGCGACATCAAGTTTTGGTGCAACCCTTTAATCCTTTGGCACACGGTTTTAAGTGTCAACACACTTTTTGGTGCGCCTTACCATGTTGTGCCTTCATGTCAACAATAATTTTTTGCGCCACTTTTTGGTGCGCCAAGGGTGCACATATTATTGTGTTGACATCACTTTTGGTGCACCAAAGGTGCGCATAACTTCGTGTTTGCAAGTGTTTTGATGCCCCAAAGGGCGCATGCTTTCAGTTGTCGACAATTTTTTTCATGCGCCATTTGAAAAAATTGGTGGCGCATTTATTACCACGTCACCTATATATAGGCACATCTGCACTGTCATTTTCATCCGACACAATCACGTGAATTTCTCTGTACCTGTCAACACACCTGCCCTGTCATTTCCGAATCACTTTGTGGACCTGGCTTCACACTTCTCCATTATATATCCGAGTAAGAGGTCCTCTGTGCTCTTGTGCTTTGTGTTTTATCTTTTTTGGCTGCTTGATGGTGTGGTTTGGGTTTAAAAAATGCTGTGAAACCCCCCTGCTGTTTCGTCTTGCTATTCTTCCTCATGCATTTCCCCCTCTTTCCAGATCTGATGGTAGGGGACTCTGTCCTGAAATGATGGCTTAAAAAATCTTTGTTTAAAACTCTTCATCACCTAAGGTACCCTTAAAAAATAAGCTTATCAACATGTGAATGCCACAGAGAAAGATCAAAGCTTGGAAATAAGTCTGTCATTTCCTCTTTTGGCGCATCTGCTGCCCCTGCAAAATCATATATAGTCGTGCCAAGGGCGCATATCCCACGCCTGTTGCACAAAGAACAGCTGCGCCCTCAAGGTGCACTTCCTTCGCTTGTTACAACCGCTAACCATGTTCCCTTTGGCGCACCCTGCGTCTAGGCAACACCAACTTTCCATGCTAAGTACAACCGATAAAAAGGTGCAGGCGCATCCATTGTTACAACAACATTATGTTATACATACCTTCCATGTGCCGTGACAAGTTCCCTTTAGTGCACAAAAATTATATGTTACACAAGCCTTATATGCGCCTTTGGCGCACCGAAGTTCCATGTAACATGAAAATTATATGCGCCACTGGTGCATCCTATTCCTGTGTAACATGAAGAATCCATGCGCCCGATGTAAAATGTATACACATGGCGCAGGCGCACTTATTCTTACAACAAAAAAATATGCAATCTGCAGTGTTCATGCGCCATGCGCCCTTTAGCACTGATTTATCTCTTGCAGAAGCCCTTTCCTGTGTGCCTTATTATTTAGCCCTGTAACCTGCAGTATTCATGCGCCCTGCGCCCTGAGGCCTTAAAATTGCTAATTCTTCTTTCTGTCAGCATTTCAATGGAAGATCAAACAACTAATATGACTTTCTTGCGTTGGGTTTCACTCCTCCTTGCAAATCAGCAACTGATTTCAGAGTCACATATGTCAACATCAAGCAAGAAACCCATCAAGTCTAAGGGAAAAGTCAAGCTCACAGAAGAAGAAATGAAGTATAAATATTAGAAGGTCAGGATGCCCGAGTCCCAAGCAGAATGCGACCTAGACATCAGAGACTCATAACTGGCTCATATTGATATGGAGGATTTCTGGGCCAGAACACAGAGGGTCACAAGAAGTCCATGGATGGACAAACTGATAGGCAGTGCACTTCATTTTGCTGGCGGGATCCTAGTCAGTGCCGTGAACAATGAGTTCATGATGGTAGCAGCCCGCTGCTACAACAAAGACACAAGGTGTGTCAACAATGAGAAGGGAAAGGCCGTAATCAACCTCACTGCCCGCCACTTTGAGATAATGCATGGCATTCCCCACCACTGGCACTTTGTGTCCGTAAGCCAGGAGGATTGTATCAAGGCTTGGGATGACAATGAGGATCAGTGCATGCAACTGATGAATGAAGTATACCTGAAGAATAAAAATTTGGTGACCAGATGGCCACAAATAATTCATTGCAGTGACTTTTTAGAGGAAATCAGTGATACAATCACATTCCTGAGCAGAGTGTTTAGGCTTCCTGATGCCCACTAATTTCACAAGTGGATGCTGCGATACTTAGAGACAATGAATAAAAATGTTCCAGATCAACGATTTGAGTGGGCAGAGATCATAAGCACCACAATATCTATACAGCTCCAACAACTTACCACAACGGGGAGGTTCTATATGAACTCCTATGTAGTCTATGCTGTAGCTTCAGAAAGGGACTATCCAGCTCTAATGCGGTGCGGGGTTTGGCCCCAAGTCAAGATATATGAATATTATTCAAAACTGAAGCTAGAAAATAACATCCCCCAGTTTACAAAGATTAACGATGCCTTCTTCTATGGCATCGTCTGCCTTATGAGGCCAAACATGACTCACGGTCACACGACCAAGAGCATTGTAGCAGCTACAGAGAAATAGGGGACCCTATTCACTCAATTCCCCACCTTCACCTATCTGAGGGAAGTTAACTTCTTGTGGGAGCCAACTAAATTGCCCTGATATGCCGGTCCCAAGTTGATCCTGTTGGAGCTGTCAAGACAACTTATCACCTACCATTAGAAGTGTCTCAAGAGAAAGAAGGGTGGAACTCCTTTCCCCCTCACAGTAGGCAGGTATACGTGTCTCTCTCACCACAAGGCGAAGGACATGTTTGTAGAGCTAGAGCTGCTGAATCTAAAACACAACTTCCCAGGTAGGCCCACCTTCGACCCAAGAAATTATCTCCCTAGGGCTAAACTCGATCCGATCCAAATCCCTCAGATCAAAGATATCTATATCGACCTATATCATGAGGGCGAGCTCAGGAGGAAAGATCATTCCCGCTTGGCCTTGGCATAAATCATCCAGTACGGTGTAGCCATCGTCCCAAAGGGTTATCAAACTACTGATCAAGAATTTGATCAAGTGTATCTTGACATGAAGGGGGATGACTGGCCGTTTTCTATGATTGACAGGAATAAAGCGCCTCAGACAATTGAGGAAAGGGTCAAGGAAACTCTACGAAGAACAGAGCATTGGTGCAGAATGAATGGTCTCATCTACCTTGGAGTTGATTTTAGCACATCTCTGTTAGGCAACGCACCTCCTTGGGAAAAACAATAGCCAAAGGTCAAGGGAAAAGGCAAAGAAGGTGAATCGAGCTCCACCCAAGAGGAATCTCCTGAAATTCCTCCTTCCGCTACACCTGCACAAGTTATAACTCTGGCTTCTCCAGAGAAAGAAGTAGTGAAATATGTTCCAATAGGCACATCCACTCAGGATGTTGCCACTGCTGCAACTATTGAGGTCCCTTCTATCTCTTCTCCCTCTCCTCCTTCCCCTCCTTGAGTGACCCAAGCAACTATTCCTTTAGTCGTGTCCTCTCCCCCGTCTTCCCTTGTTCCCCCTTCTTCATCATCCATCTTCTCTTCTCTCGCGGAGCTGTCCCCCTCCATTTCTTCCCTCATTTATGAGCTCACTTCCATTCCTATACCTTCCTCCCCTACAGTTTCCCTTCCCCCCGTGAGCACTTCCTAGGCTTCCCTCTCCATGCTGCCTCCAAGTGTCTCCACATTTTTCCCTTCTACTACTGCAGCTGCTCCCTCTTCTATTTCTCGTCCTTCTCCCATAAGTCCAGCATGGATCTCCCAACACCTGAGTCAACAAAAGAGGAAATTTCCCATCGCACCGATGGACTTCTTCGTCATCCCATCAAATGGGACTAAGAAGAAAAATCCTTTAACCTACTTCTCTCAAAGTGTATTAGGGGAGAGAGTGATGGAGATTGCATACCCCAATCCTTTCAAGGATAAGAAGTATCTGTCTCCGATAGATTACATAGTGACTCAAGTCACAATGGGGACATCTTCAGAAATCCTGCAAGGAGAGGCCCTATCTGCAATTGACACCCTTTACAAGAAACTCCAAGAAGAAAAGGAAGAGAAAAGGCTGCTAAAGGAGTAAAATAAACATCTTCTCTGCGCCTTGCAGAAAATGGGCAGTGAACCTCTTACAACTGCCGCTGAAACTCCTGAGCCTCTGAGCCAGGATAAGATCAATGAATATGCTAAAATCAGTGAGTAGGGCATGGAAGTTTTTTCCTGGAGGAGCCAAATCTTCAAGGAAAGGAAGGGAGTTATCGCTAAGTTCACCGGTTTGTACCAAAATATCAATCAAACGAAAAGAGAACTCCAGGCGATAGCAGGACCCATCTCTGAAGAGCTTGATCATGCCAGGATGCAACACGAGGCCTTTCAGAAAATGCTCGATTGTTCAGTCGATGATCTGGTCAAGCTTGGTGTCTTTTGACACCCCAAAGCCCTCAACAAAATCCTTTCTACTCTAGATTATCGGGTGGATCAGCTGGAGTTCATCCTGGAGAAGATCGACAAAGTAAAGGAAGTAGCCCTGGATGCAATACATCAAATGGAACATATTGTTCTCAGAATGTCTCCAGGGTTGCTCACTTCTTCTTTCACCTTAAGAAGGGTCGAAGAAACTATTCAGATCTTCAAGGAGATCGTTTCACAGGGACTGGGGCCAGAGGTCACGTTAGACGCAGAATGCATCAACAACCTGCTAGCGTGTCGTGACTTCATCGGGTACCTGATAGAGGCAGATAATGATTATTACAAACTCTCGGAAAAGCTCACAGACGAGCGGGAGACCTGTGAATCTATCAGCGATAGACACAAGGATCCTTCCGAGAATCAACTTCAACCCATGATTAGCAAATTCATGGAGTACCATGCGCATTTCCACATGTCGTCGCCCAAGCAGCAAAAGCAGGATACCCCCTTCCAGCTGCGGGATGACGACGAATAGTTTATTTCTTCCCAACTTTCTCCTTGTAAATCATCCAAAATTTGTTGACACAAATGATGACATCATCCATGTTGCACCATGGGATGATGTCATCCATCAAGCTGTCAAAAGTCAACAAATGACTTTGTAAGATATTTTGTAGATATTTTGTAATTAGGTGGTTGGTTTTTTTTGCCTTCCTTTATTCTATTCTTCTATAAATACTTGGATACTTGTTGTATTCAGAGAGTGAATATCTTTTAGATGAAAAACAGAAGTGAGAAGAAAAGGATTTGTACTTTTTGTAACAGAAGAAAATAGTAATACAAATATTGAGACTTTGTGCTGAATATGTGTGTTATGGGCATCTGATCTTTCTTATGTCAGATCTATGCGTTTATTTTGTTGGATATATCTCTACTTTTTTGTCACTTATTCATCAGTATTGCTTTGTTTATTTATTCAAGTAGGTTTGGCTCTGTTTACTACCAATCCCAAAACATAAACCCTCTGACCTTTCTGCTTTGGAATTCATTTCTTTTCTCCCTTCGGACCTAATATTTTTTCATCCTCTCTTTCATTCCTTTCTTTCTACAGTCAGAAACACCCCTACTGGGATGAGATCCCAAACCCCTGAAGGTAGAATATTGTGAGACTTGCACAAGATTCCTGCTGGTAGAATAGCAATAAACTAGTTTCTCTTTGCTGACTCAAAGAGGGGCTATGCCCTGCACACTGTTGGCTCGTTTATCCATAGATCTTCCCTAGTGACATATTTTCAAACCAACATATAGGCATGGCTCCTTTTTAGGATTTGTATGGTAGAGAGTGCATGACACCTCTTAGTTGGGACAGGTTAGAAGACAAGGTTTCTCTTAGACTAGCTTTGTTGTAGGACATGGAGCAGCAGGTGTTTTTAATCAAATAGAGACTGCATGAGGCACATGATAAATAGAAGAAGTACACTGATCAGCATAGAACCGACCATATATTTGATGTGGGCAGGAAGGTGTTCCTTCATGTCAAGCCACATAAGAGCCCTATCCTTTATGGAAAAGGTTCTAAGTTAGCTCCTAGATTTGTGGGTCCTTTTGAGATCTTAGAGTGTATTGGCCCTTTGGCCTACCTTCTAGCATTGCCACCTAGCTTGTCTTCCGAACATGATGTGTTTCATGTTTCAGTTCTTAGGAGATATGTTGCAGATGCTTCTCATGTGTTAGATTGGACATAATTACATGTGTAAGATCAGGGGAAGGTGACGGTGGAGCCCATTTTCATCCTAGATCGCAAGAACCTGTGCCTTTAAGGCAGAGAGGTTGATAAGGTCTGGGTGTAATGGGACATATATGATGAAACTACAGCTACATGGGAGGATGCTACTTTACTACGAGTTTAGTTTCCACACTTGTTCCTATGACTTCCAGGAGGAACTTGAGTCTAAGGGTAAGGGAATGTAGTTTCCACTTCCCTTTGACACCTTTTTGATACTAATCATGATACTACTGATTATATTACGGACATGATTATGAACCTTATTATAGTATGATGTTAGATGTTAGATCATGGATTACTGTTCACTTGGTTTAGTTATGATGCATGATGATTATTAAAGACATTTTGGATAATGATGATGATATACTGTTTAACATGGTTATATTATGGATGTTGTGCGGACTTGTGATATTTAGATATTGTGAGTAGACCTAGAAATGGAAATTATTGGATGATGATATAGCTGTTGATAATACCATAAATGATATTATTAAATTATTTTGATGTTGTTGTGATTCATATATCTAAATGATTTTGGGAATTATATTTATATTATTTTGGATGTTCTGATATGGCCATGAGGCTGAAGGAGGTATTTGTGTTTTACAGGTTAAAATGTCACAACAAACATCAAGAGATTGGAGACCAACCACATTGGAATTTTAGATGAATTCAACAAGGTCACCATGGAAACTAGTATTTTTTTGTGCATGTTTGTGTGTGTTAGGGATTACCATGTGGGGGATCACCTTTAATTGTGACCAAGGGGTTTTATGTATTCCTTGTATTTTGGTCCCTTTGTTTATGTTTACATGTGTTTATTTTGTGGTGCTTTTACCCCTTTCATTATTCATTACATTGTGTGTAAATATTGTGAGTAATCATGTTGTTAAGTTAGTTAATTAAAACATGTCATAAGAAAGTAATTAATAGATTTATTGGCCATGATTAAAGATGTGTAAGTGATGTGTAAGTTAACTTTTGAGTGTGAAACACTCCACCTTCTTGGAAATTTGAAATTGTCCTTGGAGGCTGACTTTGAAGGCTTGTGGGACATGTTAAACTTGTCTCATACCTCTTAAATTTAATTACCAACCATACATATGGTTGGGGAGTTGAGATTAGAATTTTGTGATGTTTTTTTAGAAGAAAAACTGTAGTTTTTAATTGCACTTTTCTTACATGATTTAATTTCATTACTTTGGGGTGTGGGTTGGATTTGAGTGTGTAAGTAAATTGTCATATTATTCACCCACCTAGTTATTGTGCATTGGAGAATGAAGTTGAATTTTGGGTTAGGGTTGAAGAGATGCGATATGGCATCCTATGTGGATCTACCTCATTCTCTTCCCTTTCCTTTTCTATAAAATTCAAATGGCTTGCCTTGTTTTGGGGTTGCTTCACTTTGGAGACTTCATTTTTCTTCGCAATTTTTTTTTGCTGTTTCGGAGCTCTTGTTTGAAGAAGTTTTGGGAAGATTGTTGCATGCTTGTGCTTGGATATTTTTGGATTGCTTACATTAGGATAAAGCTTGTTGTTTTGGAATTTGGAACAACCCTTGACATTCTCTTCTTTTATGAATGTAAGTGATACTGTATGAATTTTTTCACATGGTTGTGGGCTGTTGGGTAGATAGCTTGAGAATGTTGTAGGAGAATACTATGGGGTTATTTTATGGGAGGAAAAACTGTGTTTTAGGGAGGTATAAGAGTGGATGGAATTGGGATTTGGGTTCCACCTTACAAAGAAATAGCTTGCATTTCTTTACTCGTTATGGGGTGCCATAAGAGGTTGGGGAGGCATAAGGAAATGTGAGGAATAAGGGGTACTTGGGGGAGGCATAAGGGAATGTCAGGGATTTTAAATGATATATATATATATATATACATATTTTGGTGGTTTTTTCTCAAATGGTGATACCCATTTCCCCTTTTGGGAGGCATAAGAAGCATCCCCCATAGTTTCTTGCTCCTTTGACTTGCTTGAGGAAGCCTTAGTATTATTTGTCATGTTTTAATGTAGTTGTAGAACTACATTCTGTTTTGGACTATGTTCTTATTGTGATTATGCTACTTGTGTGGTTGTGGAATCCTGTTGTTCCCATGAGTTGGATCACATCCTTTATTGCATTGTGGTTGGGGTTCAGGGGCCAATGAAGATGAATGGATTATCCTCTTCATTGGATGTCTTGGTTGGGTGGAGAACATTTCCTTTCCCCTACTCTTGTTCTAATCAAATTGGAAGAATGAGAAATTTGCATGTTGTTGTTCTGGAGCTGAGATATAGACAGTTTGACAGTCACTTGTGAAATGAAATCTTATTATAGCCCCTTTCCCACTTGAAGTGGATGATTTGTGTATTTATTATCATGGAAAGATACTATTTATTGGCAATGAAAGTGGAAATTTGAAATGTAAAAGAGCTATACTCTGTATTCTGTGTTGGAAAGAATGAGAAATAACGATACGTGTTTTGTATGTTGTATTTTGAAATCAAATGGAAAGGACGTTTTAAGAGTTTTTTTTTAATTAATGGAAGTTTTTTCCTTGTTCATATGATATTATTTCCATTGGAAATATGTACTTAACAAGCTCTATGAAATCCCTATTTCGAAAGTGGAAAAGTGAAACACGTGAAAAGAAAATGTATTATTCTATCCTGTATATAATATATGTTTTTGGAAAGAATAAAAGAAGGATGTTACAAAGTTGTATTTTGGAATCAATAAATGATGTATCACCTTTCTCAAATTACACAATGGCATTGAATCTGATCTTTTAAATGTAATTGAAATCTCTGTTTGAAAGAAAGAAATGCGTATAAAGAAAATGTAATACTCTATCCTTTAAAATATATAAAAATTAGAAATCAGAGATGTATTATAGTGTTTGAATAAGTTGAATTAAATCAAATAAATGCATTAGATTAGGTTTGGAGCACATTATAATACTTGGAAGAAGACAATGTCAAATAGAACTTTAAAAAAAAAATTGAACTTTGTCTTGTATTTCCTATTGACAATTATTTAATCCCAAATGCTCCGAATGAATCTGCAACAAAGGAATAACAAATGAAACATTAATTTGGGCATAATAAGATCCAATTGAATTCATCTAGGCATTAACACTTAAGGAAATTCTTATAAAACTTAGCATAATTGGGCTCAAACCATTTTGCAGTAGTTCTGCTGTCAAGAAATGTACATATTCAACTTACAAATCAATCTGAAAAATTGAATCTTGAAATCTCTCTCAAATACACCTAAGAAAATATTTCCATGTCTATTTGACATGTTGAGAGAGGGAAAAGATCAAATTGAACAAATTTAACAAGTTAAAATTTACCAGTTTGCACTGTAAAATCCTGCAGGTCATTTTCCTAAAATTGACCCCTTAAACTTTATCAAAATCTGAAATTAATGATCCTTGAGTAAAGAGGACATTGAGATATTTCTAGAACATCCTTGTTTGCCCAAAACTGAGCCCTCTATCAAAAGTTATGGTCTTCTGAATTTTTTCCTTCACTTGGCATAAAAAAAAAACAAATTTGGGAAAAATTTCCTTGGTGGGCCCATGGGCCTGAATTTTTCCCTTGGAACTTCAAAAAAAATTTGGGAAATTTTTTCTAATTTTTTCCACCGACCTGTAGCTAATCAAATACTTCCACTGGCACCATGTGGTTTCGGTAGAGGGGCGGACCCCTTTTTTAGCTTAGATCTCCTGAAAAACTTTGGGAATTTTTTTCAAATTTTCCTCACCTCCCCATAAGGACGTAACCAATCAAGTGATGCCACGTGGCATCCTGAGGCATCGACGGAGGAGCGGGTCCCCTTTTTCCATTTTACATTTCAGAAAACTTTGGGAAAAATTTCCAAGTATTCCCTACTACCTGACGGCCCACAGCCAATCAAGCGCCGTCATGTGGCATTGCAAGGTACTGGTGGAGGTGTGGGTGAATGCTACCCTCTTAGCCTTTCGGTGAATTAAATTAATTTTCTCCTTGTCACACCACCTTCCTCGCATTGTCTTAAGATATGCAACATGTTCCTTGTGGAGTTGCACAAGCACAGACACAAAGTTGGCTTTCTCCCCGCACGAGAAGATTTTTTTAAATGTCCCCCACCACCCCACTCTCCCTGTGCTAACTTGGGAGGTGCCACGTTTCCCTAGTGAACTTGTGGACCCGTGGGTATGTGGGTGCAAAGTTTTTTTTCTTTCCCCATGTGGGAAAATTTCCAAAACTCTCCCCGTAGCATGCTGACCCACTCTTGGGGTAAATTTTCACCCCTTGGCCTGCAGGACCGCTCTTTGGGAAAATTTTCACCCCAAGGCCCACTGGCCCATAACTCAAAAAATATGAAGAGTTAGGAGGACTTATTTATATCAATGGAAATGTTAGAAAATTTCCAATCCAATGGAAAAAATTTAGGAAATTTTTTAATGCATTAAGTTTGAGAAAAATCATGTTGAACCTTTAAGCCTATTAGTGAGTGGGTATAGTGAGGAATTACCCTCTGAACCTTATTGTACCTTCTAACCTTAAAATTTGGACTTTATGACCTCTAATAATTGTTAATAGAAGAAAAGCATGTTCTAGTGAATTAGAATTGTTTTGGAACTTTTTAGTGAAAGTTGTTGCCTTGTAATTCTGTTGTAGACTCTTTTAAACAAAATAAAATTATTCCATAATTTTCCTAATTAATCCTAGGTTGTTCTTGGGTCTCAAGTGGGTTGTTTTAGTGGGAGTTACACTATTGAGTCATTTCTTGAAATATTTTTAGTGCCTTATCAATACACCCATTCTGCACATACCCTGTAACCATAGCAATCAGTGAGACCAAGTCTAGGTGACAAAAATTCTCAGAACAAGTTTATGCGTTTTCAACTTTCCCACATTTCACATACATATCTACAAGGGAAATCATGATAAAGCTACTAGAATACAATCATTTGACTATTTTTCTATTTATATCCTCCCCATGCTCTAGATATATCACAATCTGGCACAAACAAAAAATGTGAAATCATTGAGTTTGATCCCTATCCATTGCATCAGGAGAAAAGCATAGAAAGCCTTGATAGAAAGCCCTTCTCTCACCTTGGAATCTGCCAGATCTGTAATTTAACGAAAGACATGCTCTTATTCACCTTGGAATCTGTGCATAAGAGAGGAATATTTGGTGAAATTGTAGGGGTATCCATTGCTAGAATCTCCTCCCACTCCCTTCGAAGCTTAATGATGGCCTATAATGAATGAAATTAACTTTTCCTTTTCCCTAAATTATTTCCATAGGGTAAGTGTCAACTTATTATTAAATTAAATGAAAAACTAAAAAGTTAGAGACAAAAATAAAGTTTTGTCTATAATTACCGTCTCCAAACAGGCCCCCATGTAGTAGTGCCTCCCAAATATCTAACAACTAGCAATCATACGTGAAATGTATGATGTGAACACCGAAAGGGATATAGTGAAGAAGAAAAAGTGGATGAAGAGGAATAATCAGAAAGGAAGAGGGGTGTATAAAATCTCATTCAAGGGTGGAGAAGTGCAAAGGGAAGCAAGGAGGAATAGAGGAGACAATGTGAAAATGAATTATCTGCGAAAAGCATGACACATATGTCAATGGAAAGAAGGAGAGAGAACTAACTATGGGAAGACGTAAATGAAAATACAGAGGAAAATATCTCAAAATGAAAGCAACAGAAGAGAAATGTTTCTGAGGAGAATATTTGTTTGAGTTTGTACGTCTAGCTTTATTGGGTTGTTAGCAAAAAAATAAACGTAAGTGGAATTTAAATGCATTATTCACTAGATCTATTAGGGAAAGGAAGTCATACATTTTACGTTGAATGGTCAAGTAGTGAATCGATGCAAAATTTAGGTTTATGTTTTCTCCCAACTATGAAGTTGACGATTAGGGTAGTGTAGTTTTCACACGAGTGTAATTTATGTCCAAAGGAAAAAAATAAAAAAGGGAAAAACCAACATGTTGGACAACTTCAGAACCTGACCGCAAAGAATAAGGTATGAAAGATGTCAAGGAAACATTTTTTTTGCCTCTAACCATGAGGCACGTAGTTTTTGTAGATGTGAATGATGTAGGGGAAACACACCTTGGATGTGTGAAGGTAAATGGAGCATGGTTTAGGAAATGGAGTTTCTTAGTTACGAGCTGGGAATCTAGAAGTTGAAATTACTTCCCTGGGATTAGGTAGCAAGGATGTATAAAAGGAATGTTTAAGGAAGACAAACATGAATTGAAGGTCTAAATAAAATGTGATAATTTAATACATGCATGCCCCACAATTATTCCACAAGTTAGATTGTTACCCCCAAATAGTATATGATATATGCTCCACTTTTTTCTTGATATCTCTTGCATTATACACATGAATGTCGTTCACAAAAAATCATGAACATTATCTCCTTTGTCAAATTCTACTAATATATATATTTCATTCAGAATTGACCCTTCTCACCCTTTCACTATTCTCTCTTCTACCCAAGCCCTTTCAACATTCATGTTATCATTAATCATATTTAAATAAACGGAACCACATAATATAATACCTTATTTACATCTTAAATATTATATATATTTTTCTCCTCGTGTGAAAAACTAACCATCTTCCCTACTCGATAAATGTAGCATATATTTGTGTTTTAAATTGTTGCACTAATAAATTAATTTGGATAAAAGCTTAGGGGGCTTGTGAGTTGTCGAATGTTATAGTTGTACTACATTGCTTGCTCATCCCTATCACACAAACTAATTTATTTTTAAGATAACATACATTTTATGAAAAATTACAAATGCAACAAACTTTACATTATCATTCTCTCCTCTAAGTTTACAACTCATGTGTAGTAACAATTTAGTAATTTGAGGGGTGGGAGGGGTCGGCCTTACCGCACCCACCATATTTAATTAAATAAAAATAAAAGATAGTAATATAACTTGCAAAAAAAGAGGTGGGCTGAGAATGAATAAACAAAGGGGTTTCACTGTAGTGCCCACTTCCCTTTAACACCTTTTTGATACTAATCATGAGACTGCTGATTATATTATGGACTTGATTATGGACCTTATTATAATATGATGATAGATGTTAGATCATGGATTATTGTTGACTTGATTCAGTTATGATGCATGATGATTATTACAGGCATTTTGGATATTGATGATGATACACCGTTTGACATGGTTATGTTATGGATGTTGTTCACACATGTGATATTTGGATATTGTGAGTAGACCTAGAAATGGAAATTATTGGATGATGATATAGTTGCTCATAAAATTGTAAATGATATTGTTAGATTGCTTTGATGTTGTTGTGATTCATATATCTATATGATTTCGGGAATCATATTTATATTATTTTGGATGTTTTGATATGGCCATGAGGCCGAAAGAGGTATTTGTGTTTTGCAAGTAAAAATATCACAAAAAACATCGGGGGATTGGAGACCAACCAGATTGGAATTCTAGATGAATTCAACGAGGTCACCATGGCAACTTATTTTGTTTGTGTGTGGTTATGTGACCAAGGGGTTATGTAAGTATTTATTTATTATACCCTTTTGTTTAATGATTTCATGTGTTTATTTTGTGATGCATTTACCCCTTTATTTATTTATTAAATGTTGTATTAATATTGTGGGTAACCATGTTGTTAATATTAATTAATTAAAATATATCATGAGAAAGTAATTAATTGAGTTGTTGGCCTTGAATTAAAGTTTGTAAGTGATGTGTAAGTTAACTGTTGAGTGAGAAACAATTCACCTTCTTGGAAATTCGAAATTATTCTTGGAGGCTGATTTTGGAGGCTTGTGGGACAAGTTAAACTTGTCCCATACGTCTTAATTTTATTTAGCAACCATACCTATGGTTGGAGAGTTGAAATTTGAATTTTATAATACTTTTTAAGAAGGTAATTTGTAGGTTTTAATTGCACTTTTCTTACATGTTGTAATTTCAATCCTTTGGGGTGTGGGTTTGTTTTGGAGTATGTAAGTAAACTATCATATTATTCACCCACCTATTTATTGTGCTTTTGAGAATGAAATTGACTTTGGGGGTTGGGGTTGGGATTGAGGATGTGTGATGTGGCATCCTACATGGATCCACCTCCTCCTCTTCCCTTCCCTCTTCTTTAAAATTCAAATTTCTTTCCTTGTTTTGGTTTGCTTGATTTTGGAGACTTCATTCTTGGGTGAATTATTTTTCTGTTTTGGGAGGTCTTGCTTGAAGTAATTTTTGGAATATTGGTGTACGCTTGTGCTTGGTTTTTTTATTGCTTGTATTGGGTTAAGCTTACTATTTTGGAACCTGGAACAACTCCATCATGGAGAGGTAGGAACTTGGCTCTTAAAATGCTCTTCTTATATGAATGTGAATGTTAATGTATGAATGTTTGATATGTTTGTAGGCTGTTAGCTAGATGGCCTAGGGATGGTATAGAAAAATACTATGGGGTTTAATTTGTGGGAGGCACAAGGGTGTTTTAGGGAGTTATAAGTGGGGAGGGAGTTAGGATTTGGTTTCCACCTTACAAAGAAATAGCTTGCATTTATTTACTCGTTATGGGGTGCCATAAGAGGTTGGGGAGGCATAAGGAAATGAGTCCAATAAGGGGTTTTTTCGGGAGGCATAAGGAATGTTAGGGCTGTGATATACTATATTTTAGCGGTTTGTAATTCAGGTGGTGATACCCATTTACCCTTTTGGGAGGCATAAGAAGTAGACCCCATAGTTTCTTGCTCCTTTGGCTTACTTGATGAAGCATTAGTATTATTTTTCATGTTTTAATGTAGTTGTAAACTACATTCTATTTTTGGAGCTTTGTTTTATTGTGAAAGTGTTGCTTGTGTGTTTGTGGAAGCCTGATGTTGCCATGAGTTGGATCACAAATTTTATTGCATTTTGGTTGGGGCTCAGGAGCCAATGAAGAAGGATGGATTCTCCTCTTCATTCGATGTCTTGGTTGGGTTGAGAGCATTACCTTTCCCCTATTCTTGTTGTGATTACAATGTGGGAGAATGAGATATATGCACTTGTTGTTCTGGAGCTGAGAAAAAGATAGTTTGACATTCCCTTGCTAAGATAAAGTTTATTGTAACCTTTCCCACTTACAGTGGAGGAACTTGAAGCATGGATTCACTTGTAGCCCCTCAGATACAAATTTGTATATCAAGAAGGTAGGAATGGAGATTTTTATTTTGGTTTTGCACGTAGATGATCTTGTGATCATAGGAAGTTCTGACAATCTTGTGGATGATGTAAATAATGATCTGAAGAAATCCTTCGACATGACCGATTTATGGCTACTTCATTACTATCTTGGCTTAGATATATGGTAGAAGAAGAATCATATCTTCCTCTCCCATATGAAATATGCCAAGACACTCCTGGAGAAGTATGGAATATTAGATTGTAAACCAATGTCCACACCTATGGAAAAATGTTTGCAATTATCTAGATTCTAGGATTCACTACAGGTAGATGGCACTCACTACAGGAAGCTTATGGGGAGTCTCATTTACATGACTTATACCAGGCCAAATATTTTCTTTGCAGTGAGCTATCTCAGTAGATTTATGCAGGAGCCAAAGAAATGTCATTGGATAGTAGCAAAACATGTGTTGAGATCAAAGAAATCGTTTCCTCCCATCTCTCCTCCAAATCAGCCTTCTTCCATTTCCATAAAGACCAATAATCCTACTTTACCATCACGAAGTGAGGGACTCATTCGTTCACCAGCTCAACCCTTAGCCGCGTTTGACATCATTGACCATGTTAAAAAGACTAAGATCCAAATGTCTGAAGCCAAGTATCTTCATTCAAACCCCAAACAACTTGTAAGGTTGACCAAGTATATCCAAAGTCAGGTTGTCGTAACTAATTAGGTTTCCCTGAAAGGAATCCTTTCCACTCCTCCTTCGTCCCGCATAAATGTTGCCTTGACTTCCATGTCAGGCAAGATAGAACCTTTCTACCTCTCCCTCCTAATCAATGGCTACAAGTTAAGTAACTGCATAATTGATTCTGGAGCTTTTGATAACGTCATGCTGGAAAAAGTCACCCATGCTTTGGACCTCACCCTTACCAAGCCTTTTGGCAGATGTTATTCCTTAGAAACCAAGCAGGTTCTGTTGATTGGTCAAATCAAAGACGCGCAGTTCACATTTGCAGCATTTCCAGAGAAAAGAGTAAAGATGACCATCCTTGTTGCTGACATTCTAGCAGCCTACGGAATTTTGCTGGGAAGAAGTTTTTGCAGTGAAGTTGGTGGGGAGATTCGTATGGATTGGTCTAAGGCTAAGATTCCCGTCAAAGGTGTAATGCAGACATTGGAGCCAGAATCACAAAATAATTACTTGGTTACTAATTCTGAGAACCCCAAAGCTCAAATTATTTTCGAATCATCAGGGATGGGGAACTATTTCTTGTCTACCAAGTCTGACAAAATGATTTTTCTCATCCAAGAAGAGGATCTTAACAAGATCTAGACTTTGTAGTTTGATGGCAGTTGCGCAACTAGTGGATGTGGTGCCGGAGCCATGCTAATATCTCCCGAAGGGGAGGTTATTCCCCTCTCTTTCAAGTTGTAGTTTTTCAATACAAATAATACTACTGAGTATGAATCTCTGCTACTTGGCATGTAAGCCGCAAAAGGAAGAGGGATCAAAAATATGAAAGTACAAGGTGATGCAGAGCTAGTCGTGAATCAAGTTAAGAGGATATATCAAGTAAAGAATGAGAATCTCAGGCATTACCGCAACGCGGTGTGGGACAACATCGAAGAATTTGATGCTTTTTCAATAGAATCCATTCCAAGAGCTCAGAATGACATGGCCAATTCATTGGCCATTTCAGCATCCCTCATGCTCCCTCACCCATGTCTAAAAACAGACAAATACACCATTGAGGTGGTTTTCTGCCCAAGTGTGCCAGACAATTCTCAGCATTGACAAGTATTCAATGATAACAATCAACTCATTTCCTTTCTAGAAAAGGCGGAAAATTTTAAGGAACTTCATTTCGAAGGATCCACTTCTATGTGGCATGAATCAGTCACCAATCAAGACGATGGATCCAAAGGGAACGACGGCATATGTCAACTGAAAGGGAATAAAATAACTGCTGAAGAAATACATGGACGTATTGGCGTGGTCCTACGCCGATATAAAGTATTTTAAGCCAAAGGACATCCAACATGATATCCCATTGAAAGAGGATGTCAAAGCCTTTCGCCAGAAGCAGAGGCATTATAACCCTAAGATCTCAGGTACTATCCAAGCTGAAATTCAGAAGATGCTGGATGCGAGGATCATTTTTCCTATCCATCACAGTACTTGGGTGGCAAACATTGTGCCAGTGTGCAAGAAGAACGGTGAAATACGCATATGCGTAGATTTTCGAAACCTGAATCAGGCTTCCTTAAAGGACAACTACCCACTTCCTATAATGGATCAAGTTCTACAAGCAGTAACTAGATCAGAAATGTTGTCCATGCTTGATGGTTTTTCAGGCTATAATCAAATTGAAGTTTCACCTGAAGACCAATTTAAAACAACATTCACTACCCCTTAGGGTACATTTGCCTACAGCAGGATGCCTTTTGGCCTGACCAATGCTGGCGCCACTTTTTCAGGGGGCCATGGACCTTGCATTCAAAGGTATGATGGGGAAGGTCATTGTGGTTTATCTGGATGACTTAACTGTGCTCTCTAAACAACGAAATGATCATTGTGATCATTTGGAGCAAGTATTGGCCAGGTGCCGAGAGTATGGTATTTCCCTGAACCCAAAAAAGTCTATTTTTGGAGTCACAGAAGGAAAGTTGCTAGGACATGTTGTTAGCAAAGAAGGAACGAAGATAGATACCGGAAGAGTTAAGGCTATTCAGAGCCTCACTTTGCCTATAAGCAAGACTGGTGTCCATTATTTCTTCGGAAAGGTGAACTTTCTCAGGTGTTTTGTTCCCGACTTTGCTGAAAATACTCGTCATATATTAGACATGATGAAAGGGTCACCAAATTTCCGATGGAGTGAGGAAGGGAAAAGGTCGTTCGAAAAAAAAAAAGCTTCTGTTGCTCACGTGCCAGTCCTGGTATGTCCCGATTTCTCCAAAGATTTTATCATGTATAGCTATGCATCTGAGCATACTGTATCTTCCATCTTGATGCAAAAGAATTCTGAGGATGTTGAATCTCTGATTGCATTCATGAGCTCTCCCCTCAAGCCTCACGAATTAAAAATGTCTCAGTGGAAAAGCATGCCTTCACCGTGGTTAAAGCAGTCAAAAACTTCAAGTATTACATTTTAAATTCTCATACAGTAGTACTGGTCCCTGACACGGCAGCCAAGTCAATTTTAACTCAACAGGAGTTAGGAAGCTTGCGAGGAAATTGGATCGCAAAATTCTAGGAGTATGATCTAGATATAAAACCAACCAAGCTAGTAAGAGGCAAGGGCCTATGTCAGCTTATGGCTGAAAACAAAGATTCAGAATACCTTGAGGAAAAGGATGATTGCACCAATGGAGCACAAAGCTAGCTGGAGAAAGCCGATTCTCTACCCATGGTTCTATTTGTCACAACCAGCGATGAGTGGTATTCCGATATTGATTTCTTCCTCACCTATGGCGAATGTCCAGTTCACTTAATTGCAAAGGAGAAACACGCTATAAAGCTCAGAGCAGCCAAATATGTCATATGGGATGACGGTTTATACAAACGCGGGATAGATGGCATCTTCTTACGATGTGTTGACAAGCCACAGCAGGTGAAGTTACTTGAAAGTTTTCATAATTTAGCCTATGGGGGACACTTCTCCTCTTCTGTGATAGCACACAAGATCATCCGGGCCAGGGACTATTGGCCGACACTTTTCCAAGATACAGCTACCTGGGTAGCAAAGTGTGAGCCTTGCCAGCAGTTCGTCGGCAAGCCCAAGTTGGCTGCTTTTCCCCTCAGGCAAGTCGTTGTCAACAAACCATTCAGGCAGTGGGGAATTGATTTTATCAGTGCACTCAATCCCCAATCAAGTGCTAGACACAGTTATGTCCTAACAACAACAGATTACTTCACCAAGTGGATGGAATCCATACCTGTTAAAATGCCACTTCAGAGGTTGTTTGTAGTTTCATCAAAGAAAATATTATTGTCAGGTTTGGCGTTCCAACAAGATTATTGCTGATAATGATTGTAACTTCTCCTCACGAGAAGTTGTTGGTTTTTGCTATGAATACGGAATAACTTTGGGTCACACCTCGGATTATTACCCTCAGGGAAATGGTCAAGAAGAATCCAGTAACAAAAACTTGGTGACCATTATACGAAAGCTGGTGGATGAGAATCAACGAATGTGGCACAAGTCCTTATACGACACTTTGTGGGCAGACCGCATTACTCCTAAGAGGTCTCTTGGCATGTCACCTTTTCAAGTGTTATATGGAACTGATACTGGGCTTCCCATTTCTGTAGAACTTCCTGCACTGCGCTTGGCATGAGAAATTGAAGATGAAACTTTCCAAAATTCTCTTGAGAAAAGGATCATGTATTTGACGGAACTCGAAGAAAAGAGAGTAAGAGTGGTCGATAGGATCACCGAACATCAGAATCAGGTCAAGAGATTTTTCGATAAAAAAGCTAAGCAAAGAAATTTCCAGATGGGAGACCTCGTCCTTTTGTGGGACAAGCGAAGAGAGCCGAAGGGCATGCATGGAAAATTTGATCCTCTATGGAGAGGGCATTTCAAGATCAAGCGGCTCAACGGAGAGAATAGCTTCTATCTCTCGTATCTAGACGGAACTGAGCTCGCGCTTCCCTATAGTGGGCAGCATCTGAAAATCTTCAAGAAGTAGAGCTTGCTCTCTTCTTTGTATAGTTTTCTTCAGTTGTGTGTTTGTTTTTGTCGTGTGTTTTCTTTTGTTGGTTGTGTGTTTCCCTTTCCGGTTACCCTTGTTTTTGACTCTGTTACCCAATGGATAGGCACGTGAGATCTAGGATTCTTTACCCCTGAGGTTTGCTCAGAGATAGTCCCCAGAAAGAGCCAGTTGTTATCCCATAAAATTGGCAAGGAATTTTTTTCAAATAACCCTACCGAAATTTGTTCTGGTCCCTCGCCAGGGACTTCTTGCGTTCGGAATGTTGCAAAATCCCTTCCCGGGAAATTTAGTTTTCTAAACTTAGCCTTTTTTGGTCTTTTTTGGTTGAGCGCACATAATGTCAATGCGACATCAAGTTTTGGTGCAACCCTTTAATCCTTTGGCGCACGGTTTTAAGTGTCAACACACTTTTTGGTGCGCCTTACCATGTTGTGCCTTCATGTCAACAATAATTTTTTGCGCCACTTTTTGGTGCGCCAAGGGTGCACATATTATTGTGTTGACATCACTTTTGGTGCACCAAAGGTGCGCATAACTTCGTGTTTGCAAGTGTTTTGATGCCCCAAAGGGCGCATGCTTTCAGTTGTCGACAATTTTTTCATGCGCCATTTGAAAAAATTGGTGGCGCATTTATTACCACGTCACCTATATATAGGCACATCTGCACTGTCATTTTCATCCGACACAATCACGTGAATTTCTCTGTACCTGTCAACACACCTGCCCTGTCATTTCCGAATCACTTTGTGGACCTGGCTTCACACTTCTCCATTATATATCCGAGTAAGAGGTCCTCTGTGCTCTTGTGCTTTGTGTTTTAATCTTTTTTGGCTGCTTGATGGTGTGGTTTGGGTTTAAAAAAATGCTGTGAAACCCCCCTGCTGTTTTGTCTTGCTATTCTTCCTCATGCATTTCCCCCTCTTTCCAGATCTGATGGTAGGGGACTCTGTCCTGAAATGATGGCTTAAAAATCTTTGTTTTAAAACTCTTCATCACCTAAGGTACCCTTAAAAATAAGCTTATCAACATGTGAATGCACAGAGAAAGATCAAAGCTTGGAAATAAGTCCTGTCATTTCCTTCCTCTTTTGGCCGCATCGGCTGCCCCTGCAAAATCATATATAGTCGTGCCAAGGGCGCATATCCCACGCCTGTTGCACAAAGAACAGCTGCGCCACTCAGGGGCACTTCCTTCGCTTGTTACACACCGCTAACCATGTTCCTTTGGCGCACCCTGCGTCTAGGACAACACCAACTTTCCATGCTAAGTACAAACCGATAAAAAGGTGCAGGCGCATCCATTTGTTACAAACAACATTATGTTTATACATACCTTCCATGTGCCCGTGACAAGTT